>RJWH01005779.1:0-22397 GCA_004363575.1 Solenodon paradoxus | reverse complement strand
TGGAGGTTTTTGAGAATCAGGGCCCAGGCACATCCAGGCAGGCGCAGCCACCACTGGGAAGGTGCAGAAACAAAGTCAGCCAGGACTGAAACTCAGCCAATCATGGCTCAACTCACTTTTCACCTGATTTGCATGCTCACTGCAGAACTCTGACCAACTTTCTGCCTAATCTGCAAAGTGGGCCACCAATTGGAACTTGATAGACTTCTAAACCTACTTTGCATAGCTCACCAGACTGAGAACTATCCTATCTCCTCTGTGTGGACATGCACTGTATTCAAGTTAGGCAACTCAGAGCATAATTCAAGGCCTTGAGTCCGTGTCTACCTGGCTGAAGGCCTCATAAAGCACCAAGTAAACACTTACGTTCTGCTTCCACCTTGTCCCTTTCATTTATGGGACCCCAACCACTCAGCTCTCGACACACATAACTTGCTTACTCTTAAACCTGGGCATTCCTCACTTGTAAAGTGTGCTTTTCTGAGGGAAAGGGGAATTTGAGGTCAAGGCCAAAGCCATTGTCTTTTTAACCAAATGTTACCAAAAGAAATAAAATTCAATAAAATCTTGATATCAAATAAAAGTTACAATTACTCCACTTGGGGTGATGTGGTTTGTATTCAATTCAGCTAAACTAAAAGAAACCATTGCTTCGTGGGATAAGATATAGGGGGTGAACTCACTCTCTAAGTAATCTTCCATCTCATACAAGGGAAAAAATTTTAAAAAGGATTTTTGCCTCTGCTTTGGAGCTTGGTGAGCCTGTAGAGAGAGTCCTGGCTACGTGAACCCAGAAACTTTCAGAAGGGTACATGAAAAGAAGCAAAATTACCCTTTAGGTGTCCGAGTGCAATTCACTGGATTAAAGCAGTCGACAGAGAAAGTGTATCCGGACTCCCAGAGTGAAAAGAACTTGCGGTTCTCAGAGAGTGAAAAAGGCCCTGGGAAATGAGTGCCCCAAAGGCAATAGGCCTGCTGCCTCTGAGGGAGCCAGTGGGGCGCCACTAAACCCCAGGAGTCCACCCAGCAGGCTCCAGCCAGCATGGGGGCATCCTGGGAAGCCAATCCTGGAAGTAGGCATGGCATTCTCTGACCCCACCAGTGTGGCTCCCAAGCCCTGCCATTTCCCAGGTCAATCATCCTCTCACCAGCATCTCTACTTCCCCGTGGGCAGAGGCAGATAATGAAGTGCCTGCTCTGACTCACACTGATACTTTAAAAAGGGAATTTTGCTGTAATTGGTCCACGTGAGGAGAGCCATTTTATCTTCTTAACCCTTTGGTCCCGAATGTCAATAACGAAGCACAATGGCTATAGTCACACTTCCTGAGGGGCAGTACATTCATAGCTGTAACCAGGCTGTGAATCTAGGCCCAGTGAAGCAAGCCAGCTAGCAAAACTGAGGAATCTATGACATGTAATTAACGTGTAGTCTGGTTACAGATAAGCTGGGAGAGAAACAGATCATGAATTGAACCTGTTTTCTTCCACTGAGGCCAGAAGACTTGTGATCTTCCTGCTAAGCCAGCAGACTCCCGGTGTCGCTACAGTATCTTTGACTATCAATGACTGTGGAATTCCACAAACACGTCCCTTCCCCTGCGTTGCCCACGTGGACTTTGTCTATACAGTCTCTGTACCCCCTTCAGTCAGTGAAGTCTGGGCCAGACCAGGTCTCCTACTTCCCCGACCGCTGCCTCTCCACAATAAACCTACTTTCTTCCCACCAATGTTTGTCCTCCTGAGTACTGGCCTTCGGGGTGGCGAGCAGTGGACCTGGGTAATGTAACTTACAGCACAGTGATAGAGAAGCCCGAAATGATAGTGCGACGCATGCATTGGTCTTATGAAAGGTGGGTCTGAGTCCTCGGCGAAAACTCCATTGATAACATCACTCCTGTTATATGTAAATCTGCACACTCGTTCTGCCTCACGTTAATTCTCCATCTGTACAATACGGGTAATCACATACACATCGTGGGAATATTGGTAAGGATTAAGTGGGATAATGAAGGCCAAGTGTTTACTTAGCAGTGGCTGGCACATGGAGAGCTCTGAAGGCATATTACCTCTAATTACTGTAAAATAATATTTTATCATTATTCTTCAGCCTTTGAAGGGAGCTTATCTCTTCCGAACACCAGAGGTAACTGCATTTATCAGAGGAGTTCTAGATCATCCATCACATTCCAGATACTGTCTGTGAATTCAAAGCCAAGTGGAAAGCTCGAGTGCAGTAGTGTTTCTGATGCTGTTAGATTTTGAGCTAGTCAAGGACAGGGGCCATGATTTGCTCAGTTCTGTACTCTTCATGGCAGTCCCAGGACCTGTTTTGCCATGTTTATGAAAGGTTTCGAGTGACTTCCAGCACAAGTCTTGACAGATACACTTTTCATCTCTTCTTCTCCCTTGCTTTCCTTCTACAAGGTTTCATATCTGGTTGTAAAGTTCCAATTGCTTAACGGGCAGTTTTTATTAGGAGTCCCTGCAGGTCCTTTTTAGAAGTGGAGAAGAAATGATAATAAGTTGGAAATGCGCATCTCACCTTAAAGAGAGAGCGGTGCACATCCCAAAAGTGGTCACGCTTTGTTGCTGATGGTCCAGAAGACCGTGGAGGTCAGGGAGAGAGGTCAGAGTGGCAAGGGCCTAAAAGGACCCGGATATAGGCCTGTGGACATAGCGGTCTATACTGGCATCATGTCACTCTTCTTCACCTTTTTTTTGGAAAGGGTAGGGGACAAACAGTGTCCAGCAGCAGAGCACCATGGTGAATAACATAGACTCTGAAGTTGAACTGACTGGGTTTGAGTCTTCCTTCTGCCACTTACCATCATATAAACCTGATTTCATTTCAAATGCTCTGAATTTCATTTTCCTGTACAACAAGGATTCCCATCATCATATAGTCCTCATTAGATTGTGGTGAAGGTGAAATGAGAATTAGGTGGCATTCCTGCACCACAGCAAAAGCCTAATAAATGGTGAGCAGCTGTAACTGCAGGCATTGGCTCTCAGCTTGGATACCTAAACAGCTCAGAAGAGTCAGAAAGACCCCTAGTATAGACACCATGGAATCAAGCTGTGAACCATGGGTGGTGGGGCCGAGGGTCAGAGATGAAGGGGCATTGCTCATTCTTTCTCTGTAACATGGTTAAAACATGGACTCCATCTACTTCCCACGATTAAACTTTGAAGAAGAGAATGAACTATTTCACTGCATGTGGAAGTACTTTGTGAAATGCAAGCATTCTGTTCAAGTGTAAGTGGTATTCTCACTGGGCACTCCCAGAGAGAGGAAAACATTCAGTTCAGCACATAAATACCTGGGCTTAAATCCTTCTAGGGCTTTCCTGCTATCACACTGTGGTGTGGGAAAAAACGCAGTTCAGACCCTTTTTGTCCCCCCTGCAAAGAGATGTTCTCTGCTTCCAAATCTCTCCAAGTCCCACTCTGTACAGCGGCATTTAGATGGGCCTGTCACCTTTACCGTTTCTTGGCAATGGAGCTATCAGTTTTGGAATCATCTTGCAGCTGTGACATGTCTAATCTTGCTCACTTTGACCATGACAGTGTGACTCAGGGTTAGGAGCTGCCTGTCACAGCGAATGGCTCAGCCCACATGACTTGGAAGCTGCCGGTATCACCCCCTGTCCAGTTGGCAGATGAAGTGGTGTGGAGAGTTGTCATCCATCACCAAAAAGAAAGCAATCTCTCTTGATGGAGATAAAACAATCAATACGTTTGGATTTCAAGCAGAGAGAATATGTTTTCTCGGAATAGGTCTTAATCAGCGTATGTCCTGCCAGATAGCATGTTGGTGTAGAATTTGAGGCGAGCAGAAACAAATAGCACGTGGCATACCAAAATCATTTGAATAGGAGAAACACCCCAAAATATATCCTGACTTCCTACGTCCTTGTAGACTCGGTGAGGCCATTTTTATGTCATGGTTACCTGACCTGCTGGACTGCCATGCTAACCTTTCAACATTAGGAAAGAATGGATTTTCAAAAACAAGGAATCATACATTTCTATTCCGGGAGAATCACTTGTAGTCAAAGATGAAACGGACCTAAAGATTTTTCAACCTACCTTGCTACTTTTATTAAATGAACCGAGGCCACAAGAGGTCAAGTGACGCTACAGTAACACAGTCAGATCAGGGCAGACCTTGTGTGAACCCAAGAAATGCTAGTCATTTTGAAATGGGCGTTCAGTTCATCATTGGTAGAAACAGTAAAAGAACAATGGTGTGCTCTCAGCTTCTTATTCTAAAAAACCATGAAAATCCCTTCAGCATTGGCAGTCCAAGTGTTTATGATATGACATTTATATGAAATCTCTCAGGGACCTCTGGAGACACCACACATTGTTCATGTATCTTCAAACAGCCCATTGAAACCTAGGTCATTCAACCAGCTCCCAGTTTCATGTGTCCCAAAAGACACTTTCTCTCTCCTTTACTTGTCAGTTGAGCATCCTTGCGGAAATCCTCCCCACCCCCCAGGCCAAGTAGAGTCTCTCTACCCACCAAGTTAATGGACACCCAATCACAGGGATGAAACTTTTCTTCCTTCAAGGACCACAGGTCCAATTTCAGAAAATGTTCTCCCTCTGTTCATGATTAAAAAAAAACAAAAACAGTAATTGGCGAGCCCTGATGAAGTGACAGTTTGGTCACCTGCCTTTGGCCAAAAGCACAGGCAACATACACCAAGGACCTGGGTTCAAAACCCAGGACCAGGCTGAAAAGCAACATGAACAACTAAATAAAAATAAAGTGCTTCTTCCTCCTGTTTCTTCTTGCCTGCCTGTCTCCTCACCTTCATGCCTACTGCACCTGTCCTTTAACCTAAACGAATGCGGTATTCATTGGAGGTTAGTTTCTAGGGTGCTCCTCCCAAGTCCACATCTTGTGAATATTTCCTCCCAATCCTACTTTATAAGAAGCAAGCCAGAAATGGCCCAATGTCTACTTGTAGTCTGTCAGCTCTCAAGTGCTCAGACCTGGAAGCACAAAGAGGTTCTGTTATATTTCTGTTGAAACTTCTCTCACTTCAAGCACTCGAGGGCAACACAGTAAATATTTTTAAGAGTAATATTTATTATTTCTTTTTGAAATTTCATATCAGTCTGTTTTTAAGTAGTCTTGAGTACTCAGCTCTGCGTAGGAGCTGTGGCATGGTACGTGGGAGTGCGGCGACAAGATGGCCACAAGATGGACAACTCTCCGGTCTGAGAGGAGCTGGCAGGCTGGGAAGACATGCAAACTTCTTATGAGGATCTGATGCAGAACAAAATGACTTCAATGGGAAGCACAAGTGGGAGAGCTATGCAAGGACCCATTATTACACTTGGAAGGAATATCAGAAACACCTCAAGGACAAGAAAGTGTCATCACTAAGCCTTAAAGGGAAATCCAACTTATTTGGAAATACATGCGTGTTGGCAGAGAGATAATCTTCCCTTGATATGAAAAAGAAAATTCAGCAGAAAACCACACCCAAGATGAAAAAATAATGCAACTTAACATTTCTTGAGCTCTGACCGTGGTTGCAACACTATGCTAAATGTTTCACATTATCTCATGTAATCGTCATAACAACCTTGTGTTGATGGGCAGTTATCAGTATTCCCTTGTTAGAGTTGAGGAAACCAAAGACCAAGGACTTGCAGCTAGTTGGTGGCACAGCCTGGATTTGAAACCAGACAGTGTGACTTAAAAGTCAAGCGGTTTTCTAAAAATGTGGTCCAGAGACCTTAGACTCACTAAGAGGTACTTGTTATAAGCACATATCCTGAGCCCCAGCCCAAACCCAGAAACCAGGACCCCTGTGTGTGGGACCCAAGAATTGGTGTTTTGAACAAGATCTGCAGATGAAAAGAATGCCACTAAAGTTTGAAAACCAATGAAGCATAACATCCATTTACACCATGGAAGCGGGACTATTTCTGCAAAACACGTAAATAGTAGTCAATATTATTGATAAATGAATTCTTCATCATAAATTGACTAAGTCATTGAGATCGTGCCCTGATATGGTTAATATCATAGCACAGAAAGAGCACTAAAATGCTGGCCACTTGGAATTTGAGGAGAAAAAAGAGTGATGGATGGATGGCATGGCAAACACTAGGAAGGAAAATGCACTGGGTTGCAAAGACAATGGCTGTGATGATAATGTCAGAAAGTGGAATTCTGAGGCCTCAGGTGTCTAATCATGGCCCTGCCACTAAGCCGGCTATTTGACCCAGAGCAGAACACTCAGGGTATCTACAGTCCACTGCCATTGTGGAAAGAGACAGTACATACGCATTCCAAGGAAACTGGAGATTCAGCAATCAAATAAAAAATGATGTGTAGCTTGAAACACTGCAGCAATCATACCTTAGGATCAGAAGTTAAACATCTGGGGATTTTATCTGATTCACTTAAGACTGGGGTGGAGCTTTGGACTCTACATTTACCATTCATTCTCATGTGATGCCCGTGTGCTTGGCCAACAGATCACACTTTGAGTAGCAAGGGCCCAGCCCATTCTATTATAAATACATAGACCTTAGTGTTCTATAAGAACTCCTCTTTATCCAAATTGGCTCAAAAATGAACGGTTCTAACCCAGTGAACATTCTGTGGAATGTGGTTTCCATGTACATATCACCAGTTCAAAAATAACTTGGATACCGTGAAACACACTCAGTTCTAAAGTGATACTATATGTAATGAAGTTGTGCTGCTAGACCTCAGAAGATACTATACTGGGCACTTCTGTGTTCCAGTAAGTGGATGAGGTGCTTTCACATGGATTCTCATATTACATTCTCTCCACAACACTACACAGTGAGTAATCAGTTGATTCCCATTTTATAGCTGAGAACAATGAGGCTCTGAAATGTGAAGCAACTTTACTTGCCCAGTGTCATACAGCTGGAAAATGACAGAACCAGAACTAGAAGGCAAATCTGTCTGGTCTCAACGACCTGATCACAAGGGCATTCTATCAAAGTCATTGCAAATCAGCAGGTTCTAGGCAGGCAGGAAAGGCCCCTGGGCTAGGTATGCAGCATCCCCAAAGAGAACTCCAGTGGATCTCCTAGCTCCCACAGACTTCAAGACTAAGAATGACTCTCCAGGAGAAGCATTGTTGCTACTGCTTTATTTACAGCTGCCACTCCTCTCAGCTGCCCTTTAACGAGTCTTCATGCCAGATACGGTGCTTGGTGCTTTGAATACGTAATCTCACTTAAGCCTCAGTGCTCTCCTTTTATTATCACTTTTCAAAAATGAAACTGAACACAGAGGTTAAGCAACTTGCCCAAGATTACAGAACTAACAAGCATGAGGATTCAAAATTACTCTTGGCTAAACAGAAAGCCTTTGTTTTTAACTATGATGTTGTAGCATTTGCAGTTAACTGAGTAGAGACCCAGCCCTGCTCTCCTAGAGATGAAACACCTTCCCCTTTATCTAGAAGACTGGCAATGGCCCAAGACGTTCATCCTTACAGAGGACTCCATTCGGTCAAACCTCAGGATGAGTGGGACCTGCCTGGCGCAGGAAGTGCTAAATGCGTGATCAGACCTACTTATATCCATTGTCCTAGATACTCATTTGAGGCTATAAGTGATTTTTTAAAAAAACTTAAAGGAAAGGTGCAGGCAGGAATAAAGGTGAGCAGAGGCAGGCAGGCAGGAAGAGAGAGGAGAAGAGTCACCTTACTTTACTTAATTGTTCATCCTGGTTGTTCCTGCTGGTCCCGGGAAGTGAACTCAGGTCCCTGGGATATATGTGGTCTGCACCCAATTGCTACTCCAGCCGGGCGTACCATAAGTGAGTTTGAAAAGTGTAAAGAATTTACTGATGATAAATTCTACACAGAAAATAAAACAGATCAAATCTTTAGCAATCCTAATCCCCACACATATCTTGGGAAATAAGTATTGCTAACCCTACTTGACAGAATTATGAAATAAAGATCGGAGCCAGTCTCTTGCCCAACAACTGAAATCCACATGCACAGGACTCTGTCGCCAAAGCTGGAACTTCTTCCCTTGGGGTATCCTGACCTTCCAGAACAAGGCACAGCACTTTAGCTTCCTTAGCACATTCAACCTCCCATTTCTCTCACTTTTGTTAGACTGGTCTATTGGTATGATTTGGGGTTTTGTGACTCTTTATTCCAGCACATTCTGAGTGGTTTTTTAGATGCCATTTTTTTTTCCCTCAGAAGAAATGTCTGTACACATAAATCCCAGCCCTGGGCCTCTCCCAAGTACTCTTTAATATTTTACTTTTCATCAAAATTCTAGGCATAAGCAGCATTCAAATTTGCTTCTTTTATATGATGTGATTAAGAGTCCTGAATAGTGTCTGTATGAATCATCAACCCTTGTGAAAGCTTTTCTGTAATAGCATTCCCCCTTTGAAGAATGTGCTGATCTATTGATTAAATCAGTTTCAAAGGTTGAATCAGTGAGGTAAAGTCCGCAGGCAGGAAGGTATTACCGGACACTAACTCTCCTTCCCCAAGGTAAGCCGTATAAATGTGTAGCAATAGAATAGCTTTACAATCTTCAGGGACGTCTAAGGTGCTGAAATGAAACCCATCAGACAGAGAATACCTTTTCCTAACCACGAATTATCTGTTTTATGAGCAACAGGTAAACAAGTAACTTTTGAAAGTGGGAAAACAATAATATTTCCCATTCAACAACGGCTTTATTTCACAAGGGCCTGCAGCATTAGTACTTCAGTAGAACAGTTAATTTGTCCTCATTCTTTTTAAACCTGGGGGCACTGAATATGTGGGTGGCGGGAGGGGATAAGTCATTACCTATCACTGAAATAGACAGCTTCCACCCTGTAACAGGAAAGGGACTGGGGCTGGGGTGTGTTCATCAATTGCATTTCAGACATAACCACTGCAGCTTTTCCTGCCCCAGACTTCATTTACTGGACACTTAGAGCTCTTGAATGCCTTGTCTAATTTCAAACTACAGAAGCCTTTCTTTAGCAATGGTACAAGAAGCAAACTATTGCCATCCACTCCTAAAAAACTTTGGGCTTAGTAGATAATTCCAGGCCAGTAAGAAGCATGCCCTCACAATTCCAAGTGGGGCACAATGTATTCGAGGTGCCCTGAATGAGATGGCTGCAAAGAGCAGAGATGACCAACAGCTGAGTGATCAGAACTTGCAATGGCTCTGAGTAGCTGATCTTCCTAAGTCTTGGTGTCATGGGACTGGGTGAGTCAACATTGTCTTCAGCAAGATCGCCAAGACTCATCTTTTTAGTGACAAGGTCACCTACCCTCCTACTGCTCTTCTATGACTGGTTCAACTCACCTATATGTTGTTCTTCTCCAAAAGTGCTGTGAATATCATCATGATCACATCTTAACTTGATGCTGATGTAGCACTGTTTCACATTTATTACTATTTTTAATCCCCATGCAATCCTTGAAATACAGAGAAATTCACTGCCAGAGCAACAGTAGATAACATTTCCTGAGAGTTGCTATGTCATGTGCCAGACACTCTGTCAAGCAGTTGACACACATCATGTCATCTTCTTCTTACAACTATGTTAGTAACCCCATTTGGCAGATAAGGAAACTGAGGATCAGAGACATTATGTAATTTCTCCCAGGTCACTATTAATATCAGTAACAGAATCAGAACTGGAACAGAGGTCAATCAGATTCCAATGCCTCTAGTATTCCCTGCTACTGGATTTCCATTTCTTTCTGGGAAAGATATGTTTAGTTCACCTCTGTATCACTCACAGCACCTAACTCAGGCTCTGATACATAGTAAAGAGTAAATAAATATTTCCCTTGCCTCTTTGAGTTATGTCAACATCATTTCTCCAGCACACTCTTAGGTATGTAAAGATAATGAATAAACATGTATAAAAACAATTTGCACCAACATCTATTCTTGGACCCAAATCGCAATGCTGCAAGGTGAGAGCTCTTTCTATTGCTGTTTTAATCTCTTAAAGTAACGGGCTTCTCCACCAGACGTGGATGGTCATTCCGACTCTCCATGCAGGCAAAGGGATGGACTGGTAAATCTTCCACCTCCTTGAGTCTGCCCTTTTGTAATTCCCTTTAACTGCGTTCAAGAAACACTCAGAAACTGCTGGTGAACACTCAATTTGATAGAGCTTTAGTGGAGGGCAATTTGGCCATCATAAAGTGTACAAGTCTTTCTGACAGGATGTTAAAAACTGTGCTAATTATAACACCAAAAATATGAAGACATCTTAAGCAACCAGTGCTAGGGAAAAAGTCAGTTATGGTGGAAGTATAATACAGCTGTGAAAAATGGTGTTTTCACAGAATAGTTACTGACTGAAAAAATGGTGACAGTCTTGATGTTGAATGAATAAGATGGTCCTGCAGTACAAAGTTCAGGAGGAGAGACAGGTATTATGCCAACAATTCTAAAAACAATTATAATAAAGAAAATGAGGACCATATGTATGAACATTTTACACCCTAACTCAATGCATGGTATGTAGTATGCATTCAATAAATATTTGTTGAGTGAAATAAAGAATGAATAAATGAATGTCAATAAACAGTATAAGAAAATAAGTCAAAATAGTGCTTTCTGAGTCATGAAACTACGGGGAGGGGTTATTTTTTTAGTTATTTCCTGGGCTTTTACATTTATTTCTAATGTATTACCTTTAATATCGGGGAAAACATGTTTCTGAAAAGGTAGTACCTGTAAAGGGGGAGAAGAGCCTAACCTGTTAGAGCGAAGGGAAAACATGAGAGATAAATGAAAGAACTCTCTGGAGAACCTGGGGGTATTTGTCAGATCAGAAGTTTCTTCCACAGAATGAATAGAAGCAGCTGTTGAAACCCCTTCTCTGTGTTCTACATAGAACTTTGGAAAGGAAGACAACTTTTAATTCTTCAGTTAGTCCCCAAAGAAGGAAATGAGAAGCAAATTCCAAAAAAATGGGTTTCTTGTCCTTCAATGAAATGATCAGCTCTCAAAGTCTAAATCAGTTACTTGAATCTCCACCCCATGGAACCCTGCTCACACTGTAAGCCGTGGCGTGTAAAACTGGTAAAGCCTTGGGGAAAATACTGCTACCAAATACTCTTTGAAGTAGCTTTGACAACGAGACTTTAAGACATTTTATTTGCCTAAAAATAAAGTTTGGGGTGAGTGCACAATTTGTAATTTATGGGCGTCTTTGGCATATATGTGACAGCTTCATTTTGATCTCCTCTTTGATGTGATGTATCAATTGATTTTCTTTTTCCCTATCATTGTTCTTGGATTCGTACAACAGAACCTTTATTTTCAGAAAAGTGATTAGCATGAAATGTGACTTATAATGTCCTGAACTATGTGTTCTATAATTGGTAAATGGTTGTAATTACTATAAGATGAAAGTCATATACTGGATACATTCTTGTAATTATTATAAAGAAATGGCACAGTCATGGTCTCAAATCAAATTAAAGAGGCATAAAATTCAATTTCATTTTCTCAAGATCTGTGTAAAAGTTGAGCACACAAAATGTGTTTTCAAATGTAACACATTAGCACAGAAGCAGTTTCTGCAGGCATTGTCTAATGACATAGTTCTAGAATTTTCCATGCTATGTCAAGATCTAGTATATGTTTTCTTATAACCACTACTCTTTGAATCAGAAAAGGACTAAAATCTAGTTTTTCACAGATCCCCAATCTCTTTTCCATCTTCTCTATGAGGAAATAAACAACACCACATCAAGCTAAAGATGTAAGAAGGAACATTTTGTACTGATAGGGCCATTCAGAAATAAAGTTTAAGCCTTTCACACTTACGTTCCGTACAATTATTAATGCCACACACTGATCATTTAAAAGTCAGCTTCTACCCACTCTGATGACTATTTTGTAAAAGAAAGTGCAATAACAAGTATTGGCCAAGATGTAGAGAAACTGGAACTCTTGAGCATTGATTGCTATTGGGAATGCCAAATAGTGCAGGCTCTTTGAAAATGTGACAGCTCCTCAAAAATTTAAGCACAAAATCACCATATGACCCAGCAATTCCTAGTATATACTCAATAACAATGGAAATATATGTCCAGCCCCAGATCTGTGCATGTTCACAAAAGCACTATTCATAATAGCTAAAAAGTGGAAACAATGCAAATATCTCTCAGTGACTGAATGGGTAAACAAAATGTATCACACAATAAAATATTATTCAACCATAAAAATAAATGAAGGACTGATACTGCTACAATATTGCTGAACCTTGAAAACATTTTGCTAAATGGAAAGGCAGGCACAGAAGATGACATGTTGTATGATTCTGGTTATATGAAATGTTCAGTATGGGCAAACACACAGATCGAAAGCAGATTAGTGACTGCCAGCGGTTGAGAGTGGAAGAAATGTGGCATGCTTGCTAATGGCTACAGAATTTATTTTGGGCATATTAAAAATGTTCTGAAATTAGTGGTGATTTTAGCACAACTCTAAATGTACTAATAACCAAGCAATTGTATACTTTCAAAGGGTGAATTATATGTTATGTGAATTACTTCTCAATAACACTTTTATTTGTTTAAATTCAATGTTAAATAGACAAGATGAAAATAAAGATGATGATCTAAATAACATCTGTGTCAGAAGTTGAAAATCCATTAATTCAGTAGTTCATTATTTAAAGAAGGAAATGTTGAGGATCTCAGCTGTGTCAGACACTGTTCTTGGTATGAGGAAGATGGAAATTAATGTAACAAAGTCAGTGTCCTCATAGAGGGGACATTCTAGGGATTCAGTTTTACATCTTCTGGCAGAGGGATATGACTTTACATTTGGAGAAACTCCCAAGAAGATTTTGGGGGCTGGGAGAAAAGTTCCTGAACATTCTTGTTCTTCTATCAGACAGGGCTATTTGCTCATTTCTGTTTTCCACATTGTACATTTATTTTCATTACTGAGGGTAAAAAAGGTCCTGCTTCTAGAAAAGTCGCTCCTATTGACAATTATTCAAAACTGCCACGAAGCTAAATTACAGCTACTCATGCAAGGACACCCTATCTGTCTGAGGAAAACCACAGAATGAGTCATGACAGGCCTGGACAACTGAACTTGAGCTGAGTTTAAAGCACCTTCGATGAACTGGTCAACATGAGCCATAGCTACAGATTCACCACAGATCCTTTTACTAAACCTTGGGCTATCAAACTCTCTAGAAAATTCCCTGTTTGAAAGACGTTTCCCCCTCAAAGTACTATATTCCTCATGGTCCACCTCCGCTCCAATGATAATACAGCTGACAACACTAAGTAGCCCTTCAAGACCCTACCTCCAGAGCCAGGGGCATCCTGTCCATCCGACCTTAGCTCCCACTCTTCCTTGAAGTATCCTGCTTCACTGCTTCTTCTGTTCAGGGCTGCTAGCTGCTCCCTACAGACACCATGCTGTTATCTTCTCACATTATTTAAAATGCCCATACCTTTCTCTCTCCATTACTTTTCCAGTAGAAGTTTGACCTCTCCCACGAAACTTCCCACAGTTCCTAACCTTGGTCTACTCAATGATTCCAACTCAGTGTTGACGTCCTTGAGGACAGGGATCACATAGTTTGCCAGTCTTCTTCCACTTCCCTAGCACAGTAGAGGACAAGCAGTAGGTTTGAGTTAGCACTGATTCTTCCAGCTTATTCTACTTCCCATATAGGAAAGGGTACTTCAGGGGTTTAATGACTCAAATTATTTATTTATGGGATGCAATCAAAGAGAATGGGGTCTTTCCCTATTCTTTCCTAAGTAAACTGAGCTTGAATAACCTTGAGATATTCACTGACTCACCATATGCCAAGGCTGCATCATCCCATTATTTCAATGGCAGGCTGATTGGGCTCAGATTTATGGTTCCAAACCATGAGGCTTTATACAGTTTTCACGCCATATTTTATTTCAACTTTTCCATTCTAATAACTTTTGAGGATAGTGGTATTATGTCTGTTATGATGGGACTAGAGAGAATAGAAGTCTCACTTCTGCATTTTCCACCTACTGTAAGTAGGATACAGACAATTCACTCATTAAACAGACATCTAATCAACTAATACATAGCAAACACTGGGTTAGGCTCAGTTCTCAAGTTGTGATAGAAAACACCTCTATTATCTTGTGGCTAATAAATCAAAGGAATTTTCCTCTCTCGGCTAACATGTGCTTCAGTGATACGAGCCACAGTAGAGCTTCAGTCATTTTCATTTATCTCAAATTCTAAAATAAAAGGTCTTGGTATTTTGTTGCTGCCTCAAACATTTATACATACATTCATATATACATACATTATAGATGATAGATACGTAGATAGGTACACACACATATGTAATATATACATAAAGTTTTCAATCTCATCAATGTGAATATTACACTTGTGACAAAAATAAACTGAAAGTTTCTTCAGGTGTGTTTTGCAGTGGTACAATCTTAGGAGAGTATGATCAAAATACTGTGTTGCGACATTCTTGGGAAAGAATGGAGGCAAAATCAAGAAAATTTGGAAAGATGGAAGAGTTACAACAGATCTGAAAAGAGAACTCTGGGAAGACACATTGCTGAAAAGAGAACTGTCTGAAGAATATGGATTTTAGCCCCAGGAGCTAATCTAAAAGACCTAATGAAGTATATTAATGTGAAGAACAAGACAATTATTTTCAAAGATAAATTGTGCAGCAGCCACATCTTCTGATCTTCAAACTCAGGTGAAGGAGGGAAAGAAAAACCGGTCTGCATTGCCTACCCGACAACGTGAGTGGTCTGATGTCTGCTGCACACACACAGAGATGCAGGGCCACAGTAGGCATCCGTGCTGTCAACTTGATTCTACCCTGTCTCTTTGCAAAATCGGGATGATGGACATTACAACCTGCTCCGAGCCATCCTCCCTCCGACCCTTCCTACAAACTCCAGAGTCACTACCAAAAGATCCCTTGCATCCTTTCACTCCTCTGCTCACAAATCAAGGTCATCCCACTCATGAACCTGGCCTTCACAGCAACCAATTGACCTTCTTAGCCTACTCTTCCACCATCTGCTTTCTCCATCATTCAAGCTGCTCAGTCTATTCACCAGGCCCTTCCACAAGCCCACTAATGGGTTGCTCTCTCGACCTATAGCTCATAGCATTTACTCCAGCTGAAATGATCTCTGCTTACCAAAATCACACCAAATTTTTCTCAAGATTCAATTTCAATCTTTGACCACTGCAGCCCATTCTCCTTCGTGTACCCCTCCCCAATACCTCATTTGAGAGTCACATGTTAGTTTTCATGACAAAGCACTTAACACCAGTGGTTTTGAAAGGGAGGTGATTTTACATACCAGAGGAGACAGAAATGTGGAAATGTTCAGAGATGATGTTGGTTGTCATAAGTGGAGAAGGCTGTTACAGGCATCTAATGGGCTGAGGCCAAGGATGCTACAAAATATCTCACAATGTGTGGATCCTATCATGTCCACAGGCCCACCTCCCACAACTATACTGCTCAGAATGCCAATAGTGCCAAGGTGGGGAGACCCCGATTTACACATAACTGTTGTCTATTCAACTGGATTGGAAGCTCTATTGTCTAGCCTGATGCTGACTATGTATGATTGCTTGCCTCCACTAATGTGTGTTGAGTATATCCAACCATCTATCTGGTTGAGTAAAGAGAAGAAAATGTGATCTAAGGTGATAGGTTTGGTTTTATCCTACTTTTAGCTAATGGACTTTAAATATCACTTTTAAAGAATGTCACTTTAGACTAATGTTCACTGTCTTTTCTTCTTAAGCTGTTTATGAGATGATGGCTCTGAGTAAGGAAATGGAAACCGCTAGTGGTTATGGGACTTGTCTAACACTGTTGATTATGACAAGGGTGGAAGTAATGGAAGTCTCAGTCTTTCATTTTCTACCTGTTGTGTCTGCAGAGAAGAATTCACTGATCCCACAAGCATCTCGGGCCTAGTGAACACCAGTGGAGGTTCAGTTCTCAAAGTCTGGTGTGATGCATTCACTGTTGGAGGTTGTGTCATACCAGAGGCCATGTCACTGTCATAGTATACGTTTTCCCCTGGAACCAATGCTACAATCGTGATCAGAGGTTGGGTGTTAAGTATATCACAGATACAACCACATATGTAACATATAAGCAATCGCACCAAATTATAATATAGCTTCCATAAAAAAATTCACATCGAATGCTGTTTTCTAAGATCGTTAAACATTAGCCTCTAGATACACTGAGGTATGTATTTAACATGCAAAATACAACTCCACTGAATTATAAATTTCATTCAAACCTACTATAGTAGCTATGAAAGTGAATATCACAACATATCACAACCAGGTTGAGGAATGAATGTGTTTACCTTAACTGATTTGGAATGGCTTGGGAAATAGTGTGCAAATTTGAATTTAAAGCCTGACTCTGTTTGAAACTTGTCTTAGGGAAATTAGTGTTCACCTTTTTCAGTTCCTCCAGGGTCTTTCTGACCCCTGGTAGCTATCAGAATGTTGCCCACTTCCAGAAAAGCTCTGGAAAAACATTTAGCTGATGATCAGAATTACTTATTTTTTTCCAAAAGGTACTGCAAAACACTTTTCAAAAAGCCATCAAGACAGGGATAAAATAGTATCCTCGTAGAGGAGAGGATGTGCTGATCTTATAAGGAAGGCATTTTAAGCTGTTGTGCACTGGCAAGGTAAGCTATATGGAGTAGAGCAGGTCCTCAAAGAATGTCATTTCGTGAAGGTTCTGTGAGGACCTCTTTCATTATTCATCATTTTTCTTAAAGTTGCTGTTTCCAAGAACCTACTAACGACCTTAAGTGAGGACTGAACTAGGCATGCCAAGTCCGTCCCTGACTTACTTCAGAACCTAGCTCTTCTGATCTATTTCAGTCTCCACGTGGGCAGCTCTTGCGCTCTTGATGATCACCCCCACTACCCTGAAGATGGAACCTCCTTTGGCAACATGGGACATGTACTTGTCATCCACTTGCAGAAGGGTATCCCATTGGTTCCCTGAGAATTGTAACCTTTTCACTGTCCGAATAATTTCTGGACCCAAACTCTCCTTTAATACAAAATTACCCCCGTTTTTGCTCATCCTGGCTGAAAACAATGTTGCCTAACTCAGTCCTCAACAGCAACCACTTACAGAGGTCTTCCACGGGCCAGGTACTTTGCCTACACTCTATTACTGGAAACTTCTGGCCATTCTACAATGTGGGCATTAGTATTATTCGTACTTGCAGGTGAGGAAATTAACTCGCAACTGGATGAACTGATTTGCCCAAGGGTACACAGCAAGGACGTGATGCAGGCAGGATTAGGGCCAAGCACTGTGAGAGCAATATTGAATGAGTCAATTCACTTTGCTGAGCCCCAAGGTCTTCATTTATGACATGAAGAAAATAGAAGTTTTGAACCTAAAGGATGTGTTTTGAGAATGAAGTGAGATAAAGCGTAGCACCAAGCCTGCACAAAGTAAGCCTTTAACAATGACTGCTTTCCTTTCCTTGCTGAGGAGTAGTTTTTGTGGGATAGGATGCTACTCATAAGCCTCCAACCGTAAACAATGATTGGGAGAAGATCCAGGCTGGAGCTGAGTCGTGAGCTTCTCTGTCAGGAGCAGGGAGGGACCCAAGTGGCTTTAGGTCTCACGCTTGTGCCCAAATGTTATTATCCATCTTCTATCTACAGTCAAGCTTGTCATTGCGCCATCTAGGATAGCATCTGCTGAACGCCATCTGAGAGCACACTGGACTGAGATGTGCTCCAGACCAGCCCTGGCTTTAAGGGATTGCTATTCTGTTGAATCAGTGATGAGGCCAAACACCCTTCAGGAGGAAAGGGTGATCTTGAAATGAAACAATATGGAGTGTCAGTCAATTGGTTTGAAAGGTTGAACGTTTACATAGGAATGGAATCATTTCATATGGGCTAGATATGATATTCAAGATATGTTCAGACATTAGATGTCAAAAAGAGGAGTCATTAACTCTCCCTTGGAGAGAAGCAGAGAAAACTCTCTCCAAAAGATAATGAATTGAGTCTTCAATGATGACTGGAAGGTAGGTGGAGGTGTGAAGGGAGGGAAAGGGAGGGCCTGAAATTTTCAGGCCAAGGAAAAGCAGAGACAGAGGTATGTAAGGGAGAAGGGTATTCTCAAGAATGCTGAGAGCAGTGGGAGTTGAACGGGCAGGGTGACTAAGTGGTGAGTAAAACTGAGATAAAGAAGGGCCTTGGATGCCATGCCAAGGATCAGCTCAAAGGGTTCTACAAAAGGTTTTTGGCAGGCCCAATGCTGAACAGTGGGAGATGCGGAAGAAGGGGTGATTCTGCGATGAAATTCATTTGGGACCCTGCAATAAGTAACGTTAAACATGGATTTCACTGAAGTACCTCTTGGGACATTGAATATGAATGTGAACCTCCAAGAGGAGAAACATATCATATGTAGGGTTTCCCCAAGCTACTTGGGAAAGTAAGGAAGGATTGAAACGGTATGTCACTTTGAATCCCACAAAATGCTGCCATTTGTGACAACCTCGATGGCCTGTGAAGGCGTAATGCTAAGTGAAATGAGTCAGAAGGAGAAAGACAAATACTGTGTGATTCTCACTTCCTATGTGGGGTCTGAACAGCCGAACTCATAGGAAGAGAGAGTAGAAGAGTGGTTTCCAGGAGCTGGTGGGATGGGTGAAATAAGGAACTGTTAGTCAAAGGGTATAAACTTGCGTGGAGAAGAGAAAGAAGTTCCAGAGACCGAACATAAGGCATGCTGACTACAGTTAACTGTACTGTATGACATACTTGAAAGTTGCTAAGAATAAATGTTAAATAATTCTTAGCACAAACTGTAATTATGCAGTAATGGAATTGTTAGCTAACTTTATTGTGTTAACTTATTCACAATATATATGTATATCAAATGATCACATGGCACGACTTTAAAGCTTCCACAGTGTTATGTGTCCATTTTACCTCCATAAAGCTGGGGAAAAAAGAAACAACCCCACACACCCTCAAAGTCCTCCTGAAATAACCAGATGGTATTTGAAAGCTTTACATAATAGGCTTGCCCACCCAGCAGGCGTCAGACGCCCCCTTGAGAAGGTTCTCTGGCATCCGCCCTTTTCCACCCCCTCCACCTCCTCTTGGTTCGGTTCTGAAAGGTGAACATCCTTGTCCACTGCTATGAACTCCTGAGCTTCTCCACATCACAGGCTGTCATACTAGTCACTGCTAAGACGTTTGTTAGCTCTTTTTTAGTTCTTTCCATATCTGATGTAAACCTTCTCAGTTACACTTTTCACATGTAAACTAAACTTCATTCTTTTGCATTTAATTGAGGCAGGAGAAAATGATTAGAGGTTCTGTCAAGGTCAAGTGTGACTGTGCTGGGTTCTACGTCAGTCCTAGAGGAGCCTCACAAGGCAGCTCCGTCACACAGGACTTCCAGCTGGCGCTGAGGCCCCAATGTTCAAATGGCAAATGCCGTGGTGCAGAGAGGCCCTGGGAAGTGTGCGGAAGACAGAAGTATGAAGAACTGAAGCATGAAATTGCTTTGAAACGATGAAGCCAAGATGTGTGTTTTCTTCCCATTCAAATCTTCTCTGGAAATCCTGACAGCAGGTTTACTCAGCGCCCTTGAGATCTGCTCCCTAGCATTGCTTTTCATACCTTGTCTCCTGTTCAGCACATCACCCCATAACGCAGCCCATTGACTCCTAAATCACATTGCTTTGTAAGTTTTAGTTATCAGCACACAGCACAATGTCTTTAGTCATAAAATGAAGGATGCCCTGCTGAATGACTTTTAAGCCCCCTTCCAGTCAATGACTATGCTCTGTTTATGTCATTTAGAGCCCCGGTCAGATCCTGAAGTCTAAGCAGCAGCGTATGCTAAAACTATCCAGGATCAGTCTGCTTGTTTTTCTAGTAAAATCCTGGATTTGTGGCATAATTGAGGAATGAGTCATTCCAGTTAACCAAGTTTTCCAGATTCCTAAGATTTAGTAGTACTTTACATTTTCTCAGGAGTCAACAGCTGTCCCCATCTGCCCCCAGCTTGCTGATATTCCTCCCTGCTATCCTGCCATCCTCACAGCTGCACCTTTAATCCTTATCATTCTCTTCTTCATTCTCTCTGCTTCCTGTCTGTCTTTAGGTTGATTTCTTGATAGTCCCTTTGTCCTCCCTTCTTGGATTTACATATTGCCTCCACTTCGACCCCTTTCCCCAACTTTACCACCTCCTAGCTTCTAAGGCTTAGCTTACCTTAAACATGACTCCCCAGAGTAGGTCAGAAGCCCCTGATATATACTTCATAGCACTTGATTCTTATGCTTTGACAGTGTGTGTCACCATTGAAATAACATATTCTGAAGGATTTTTGGATGAGTGGATGATATGTATTCATCTGAGTATTCATTCACTCATCCTTCCAATCATTCTAGGCATTTTATTTTCTTTTTGGTCATGAAATTAAGTGTAGGATATCTTGAATAATCCTTGAAGTCTCAGTATTTAGGCCTTTTTCATGTTACTTACAGAATCATCCTTGCAACCAAAAATGAATTAAGAATATAGTACTTGACTTTAAAGACAGCACTGTTCTGGGCACATGAGGGCATTAAAATAGTGGCCGACAATAAACTTTAAATCACACATTATTATTTTAAATGCTAAAACCCTCTTCGAAAATATTATGTTATCAAAGGCATGGAATCATTTCTCATAAGTATTTTTGATGATATATTCAGGGAACTGCCTTAGGGAAAATGTTTTAAGTCGACATGGTCTATTGTGGCAAGACCTTTAAATCTTACCAACATTTTAAATACTTCATACCACAGTCCATCTTTAACTACTGAATACATATTGTAGTTGCATTAAAGGACAACTGGTTTTCCTGCATCTTGGGACTATAGGACTCCCTTTACAATTTCAATTGCAATGTAATCTTCCTGGAAAAATGTGCTCATCGATGACATTTTAACATAAGGTCTTGATATTTATCAACGATAGTTATAAATCACTATCCACCTTATAAAAAACTATCTTTTTTAATTTTACATTTTTAAAGGAAGGTTTCAGGCAGGAATGAAGGCAAGTAGGAAGGCAGGCAGGAAGAGAAAGGAGAAAAAAAATCACTTTATTTTTATTTAGTTGTTCACACTGGTTGCTGTGCCCTGGACCTGAGAATCGAACCCAGGGGTATGTGGCCTGAGACCTTTGGAGGCAATGATTTACCCATTACTCCACTGGGGCACATCAAGACTATTTTATTTTTTAAGTATTCAAATAACATTTCCTTACTTTAGACTGGTTCTCTTTATTTTATTTATCTTGTTGAAGTAATATCACAGCAAAAAAAGTCACATGAGTGAAGATGTGCATCCTTATAAATCAACAATTCTATATATAGCACATTATGTTTATCACCACAAGTAGCTTGGGGATTGAAGAAAAAAGATTTTTCCCCTTTCTTTACATATGCTGAAAAGCAGAAGAGTGAAATGTAAAGCCCAAGGTTTAACGTGTGTCATGTTAAACGATACTTTAAAAATCTCCTTTTCTCCCACCTTGAAAGTTACCATTTTCTCTCTAAAATTTTTAAAAGATACAAAAATATTTGTAGCGGCAGCTCTCATTAATAGAATTATCGCATACTCATAGAATAAAAAGCCCCAGGCTATTTCAATCTCACGTGGGAATAACGATTTAGGCTTCACAATACCCTGGAAGTACGTGGAGGTGAGAATAATTGAGTTTAACACTGTGCCTTCTTGTTTCCCCTCTTCAACTGTGGCATTCATTCTCTCCCAGGGGGCATGTATCACATTAAAAAGCTTCTCTGCCCAATGAAAGAAACTATCATCAAAAGAAAAGACATCCAATTGACTGGGAGAAGATATTTGCACATCATACATCTGACAAGGACTTAATATCCAAATTATATAAACAACTCATGAAACTCAACAATAGACAAACAAACAACCCAATCAAAAATGGGCAGAAGATCTGAATAGATATTTCTCCAAAGAAGACACATGGATGGCCAACATGACATGAAGAGATGTTCCACATGTCTTAGGGAAATTAAGGAAATGCAAATCAAAACAACAATTAGCTATCACCTCAGGCATGTGAGAACGGTTAGTATCCCAAAGTCTGGAAATAGCAAGTGGAAGCAATAAGTATTGACTATTCAGAGAAAAGGGAACCCTTTTATGATTGTTGCTGGGAGTGTAAATTGGTGCAATCATCACGGAATTCAGTGTGGATATTCTGCAAAAAAACTGATAATAAAAATTCCTTAGGATCCCATTATCCCACTTTGGTTTACAAAAAAGCCCACA
>RJWH01005778.1:0-68738 GCA_004363575.1 Solenodon paradoxus | reverse complement strand
CTCTCTGGGCTGTGTCCTGGTGAGAAGCCCCCAAGAAGGAGGTGTGGCATGTCTCTCCGTTGGGAGTGCCTGTGCAGCAGGTGGTCCTCTGTTTGGCAGTCTGGAGGGGTAGCATACTCCCTACCTCACATTCCCTGTCTTTAGTCACTTCATTAACACTTCAGATGCCTCAGCCTGAGGGGTGGGGTCTTGAGATCCCTCTAGGGAGGAGTAGAAAGATGCTGTTTGCAGCCACAAACCCACTTGCCACTGTCTTACAGGCTTGTTTCCTGCCATAGTGGTCCCCAGGGAAGAGGATGTCTGCTCCTTTTGGAGTACCGTGTATCACTGGCCAGGATCAGGGACTCCTTCCACTATAGCCCATAATGGAGTTGGGTAGCTCACCCTCAGTCCGGAGGCAGTCCTCTTTCTCTGTTCAAGTCCACAGGACTTAGAATGTCCACCACCTGCCTACTCATGACTCAGTGGACAGGCTTACTTGCTTCTATAGGCAATTGGGCACCCTTGACTCCCAGAGTCGGTCTCAGTGGTGTCAAAGACAGTGCTCAAATCCTGGTGCTATTGCTTGATCAGGCTTAGATGATCTATTGTCAGCAGATATAGAGGGACATTTTGTGAGGTATGCAAAGCAGTTAGGCTCTTAATGGTGAAAAATCTGCTTGTTTGGGTTGTTTATAAAATCCAGTCATTCTGGGATTCCCCGGAGGTGCCAAAATCCATGAAGACTCAAGTCCTTTGTAGAAAATGACATAGCATTGGCACATAGCATTTGAACACCCTCCTGTATTCTTTAAATCACATCTAGAGATCATCTGTAAGACAGTCAATGCAAATTCTATGTGAGTTACCATTACGCTGTATTGTTTAGGGAATAATGACATCAATAAAAGTCGACAGGCCACGAGCATTGAAGGCCTAACTATATAGTGTAATTCTATTTCCTGTTTGTTCTTAACATTTAAAAACATTTCATGTACAAAGAGCTAGTATCATTTCTGCTATAAGGCAGCATTTTGAATGACCCATTGGAAGAAATTCACTTAGTCCAACTTAGTGAAAGCTGCAGCCTTCGCTTACTGATCGAAACACTAGTGGCACGCACAGAGGTTGTGTTTCCAGACCCAGTGATGCTGGTTTCAGCAGAGGCAGCAAGACAGAAACACTAGTCATATTTTCTTGGGTAGCTCCAGTAGAGCTAGTGGTGACCAATGTTACTTTCTCAGATGTGATAAGGCACAAGACAGTACAGGTTTGTAATGAGTGGTTGGTCGAACTGGTGAATGAGGGACCTGTGAGTATGGAGAACTGATTGTAATTGCCTATGTGAAAATTTAAGTCTGACATCAGTGGGCTTTTGAGCTATTGAGTCTTAATCTGCAGTGAAGAGATTAACAACCTAGAAGCCATTTGGACACATTCATGTAACAGGTGAAGGCACTGTCTGTCCTATTAGGGCCTTAGAAATTCTGGCTTAAAGGTTTGAAGATATAGTTATAGTTTCTTATATTGAGATCATCCCTGCTTCTGGCACCTGCAACTGCAGCTCCATTTCCAGGACCACCATCAGATAGGAAGGGAGAACGCCGACGGGATGTGGGAGAAATATATTGTAGTACCAGCGTCTTCCCCCATGCTCTCTGCCTCTTACCTCTCAGAAAAAGAGGAGGAAAAGATCCAGCGGAGACTCTCCCTTGACTTATGTTATGTTAAACATGAGCATACATTCATGAAGGGTTGTAAGCCAGCTCTGCATGCCTTTATCTCCTTCGTTTTAGGTAATTGTCTGTTCCAATTATCTATCAAACTCGTTCCCTGAAGATAATATGCAACATGATATATGGTCTATAAACCGTAAAGTGTATTCTTTGGTCAAAAATGTCACTCAGTGGTCCCAACTGTTACATTATCTTCTACTCCAGTCTTTCTATAGTATCCTGGGTACATGCGTCTACCATCCAGTATGCAAAGAACAGTAAAGACTGTCTATTTCTGTCCCATTTATAAAAGAACCAGTAAGTATATGGTGTGGTAAAAGTGTTAGCTAACACTACAGTGTTAATCATATTGAAATATTTAAATGTATCACATTATCACCTTTGTACACCTTTAGCTTACATAATATTACATCAATTATATTGCAATTCAAAAAACAACAACCCATTTATAGCCATCTGGAGCTATCAACAGCAGTCTAACCTATCTGTTTGACAGGTCTATGGGGACATTCCCATGGGGAATCTGTCCCATAATCATCTAAGTCTCTGTCTTTCTTGTCATCAGACAAGACAGTTCTTATTTGTGGAGCTCAGGTTGCTCAAAGAATCCACGGCAGAGTTAGGTGAGTGAGCAGGCAGAGATTTAATTAGAGAGTAAAGGGATGGAGCTGACCAAAGGAGGTCCAGACCCCATGGGTTCAGGGTCGCTCCACATATCAGACAGGCACAGAGCATGGGGGTCCATTAGTGGGGAACAGAGAGAGAGAATGGAGCCAGCCAAGGGAGGCTGACTCTGTTTGCCTTGCCAGTGGCCTGAGTTTTTAAGGAAAAAACCCACATGGTGAGGAAAGGGGATGGAGAAAGGAAGTCTGCAGACCAGGTTTCAGTTCCTGACTGGGCAAGGTGACATTGTCCTTTGAAGGTATTGGTGGTCTTCTTCAACTTGTGTCATTCCTTTGTTTCTTAGTAGAGCGTCCACACTGGTCACGTATTACACATCTCACATGTCAGATTCGTTCATCGGCTTTCCTTATCAATCCAGATGCATTCCACTACTGGGTGCTGACGCCAGAGGCAATTCACTGTCCTGATATCTGAACTTGAATCCCTGGACTAAGGCTTGCTCTTGTGGGGGTTCTGACATTATTGACATTTTATGTCTCGGTGAGTGCTAGAAGAACGAATATGCCAGTGATCAGTTCACCTCTGCATTGCTGCGTCTGTCGCGTATCTCCTCATTTCATGGACCCTGATGGCCACCTGAATCAAGTACACCAGGACATCCACTTGTCAGCTCCTTTGGATTCTTGAAAGTGGTTGTTCTGATGGATATTGACATATTTTCCTTTACCGAATCATTTAAATTACACCAGTGACTTCCACAGGGCGGTGTCCCATATGGAGATTCCTTGAATATCGTTTTCTCTAGCCCATCTTCCTGACCATGTGGCCCATTCATTGGCCATTACCCATTAGTAGTTGATAAAAACTCAAGCATGAGGCTCTTATCCCTGCTCAGTTCTTCCATCACTTCGAGAACAGCATGAAAATCAATGCACTGGATTTGCCTTCTCCAAACAGAGCTTTTTTGTCAGGCAGTGGTAGTGTGAATATGGCTTCTTTCATTCCTCCTGTAGCATGTTCTTATACAAACCATTTCTGTTGTATTATGGAATTCTTCTGGGTACTGCCGTTTCTCTTGAAGTATTTCTCTGACATCACCCAAGACATTATGAGTGTTTCATATTTCAAGATTATTTTATGCTCTTCAGTCATAGGGACAGCTTCAAGTAATGCCTAATAGCAAAGTTGTAATTGTCTCTCAACAGGTGTCTACTGTATTTGCTGTTTCTAGAAATTTTCTGAGCCCAAATCCTAGTGGCCGCCACTGGGTGGCACTCATGAACTTTCCTTTCCTTTCTTTCTTTTTCTTTTTGAATTACTGTCCTCTCTCTTGCCCACAAACCTGGATTCCTGGGCTCCACATGGTCTTCATGCCAGCGTCTCAGCTAACTGAGCTCCAAGGGCATGAATCTCTAGCTCTTTTTGTCCACCAGGTGTTCTATATTGTTTCAAATTAAAAATCTGTGTGGGCTGACACTTCTGTAAGTTCCAATGTAGCATATTCAATTATTACGGGTTGAATGGTAAACTTCCATGCCTTCTGCTCTACAATAATAGGTTAATAGAAATGTTCCCCATTCAGACATGATCCCAATGTAAGGGGGCAGGTAAGGGGGCTGCAACTACTTTACATAAAATCCATTCACACATTTCAATTTTCATACAAACTTTCATTTTCATTTCATCAACTATTGGATCCCTACATCCTCTCAACCTGTAGTCCCTGTTAGGATTTCACCAACAGGTTTTGGAATAACTGTGCATTGGGCTCCCACATTAATGAGTCCCAGAAAGCTTCTTCTTTACTTAGGTCGTTTTACCCACACATATGTACATGGATTTTGATCCCAAGATCAGGGATTGGGCCAATGGACCCTGTGACTTCTTTTTCAATCCTCATCCTGATTAATTTGCCAAATCATCACCTCCCAGCAACTCAGAGTTGTTTTTCCCATTGTTGTCTTTGCCTTTTGGGTCTAAGAATTCCTCTAAACTAGAGAGATTGTGGGTGTGTTAGGGTACTTGGATGTTGGGGACCAGTAGAGGATCCGATTGGTCCACAAAGCCTCCAAAAGAGCTCTATCAATGTCTATGTCTTGGTCCCATCAATGTCCTCTTTTTAGATTCCATTTTTATCATATCTAAAGAGATTCATTTTTTATTTTAAGAAGTTGGTTTATGCAATTGTGGGGATTGGGAAGTTTGAAATCTATAGGGCAGGCTGAAATCTCAGAAGATTTCTATGTTAATAGTTTAAGGCATATGTCTTCTCTAGGAAAGCTCAGGGTTTTTTAAAAATAAAATTTTATTGAGGCAATACTGGTTTATATCATTATGTATATTCAGGTATATAGCATATTAATCCTATTTCTTAATAACTATTAAGGATAAATCCTTTCCCTTTCATATTTCCCCATTTCTTTTATGAATTACTCTAGTTTTCTTAGCATATGTAAGATCTGTGAGAGGAAGCTGATAATGTCGATGAACAAAATAAAACAACTTATTATGTCTCTATTAAATAAACATTTGTTAAGTAGAACCCTGGGGAGCTGGATGGTGAGCCCAGGGTCAACCAAAGACCACAGAGAAATTGAAATAGCGAAGTTTATTACTCAGGTCCTGGAGGAGGCACACCTTGATGGGCCTCATGGGGAGGTCAGGGTAGGATGCGAGCAGAGAGAAAATCAGGACCTGGGACACGTGTCTTTACCATGATCTGTGGGTAGAGTGATTTGAAATTCTCAGGTTAGATTAGATTGGTCAGTTTGAAAAAGAAAAATGGAATTTTGACAAACTCTTACCTAAGGGACACAAAAAGGGAAGGTCCTGGGAGGTAGGAAAAACTGTTTATCACAGGGTCCCTTAGGGAAGTCATATCAGGAACTTACATGTACTTGTGGGCTGTCATATAATGCATGTGTTTGTGTGAGGCTATTAGTCCCAGCTCCAGGCCTTCCTACAGGCTGCTTGGCCAAACAAAATAGGTGCTGAGACAGCGATACTATTAAGTTTAGCTTAAAGAAACTCTTGGCACACATTCACACTATACCCCTTGGTGTTTGTAGTTTCATGCTTTTGCTGCCCTGCCACCTGGGCTGCCATCTTAGTGGCTAAAGGCTGTAGAGGCACTACCTGATATTGCAACATATTTATGTGTCCTTTGGTAGTGGCTTCAAGGCTAGCACATGTAGCTTGGACTAGCTGAAATCTCAATTTGTCACAGTTTCAGGATCCACCTCAACACTCTCCTTTACTTTTCTCTTAACTATTACAGATAATAATAACGAGGAGGTTGTATATTTAGCTTGTTTCTTATTATTTTGCATTTCTTCACATATCCAGTGTGATGATTAATTTTGTGTCAACTTGACTGGATCATTGGGTGCCCAGATATTTGGCTAAACATATCTGGGGATATCTCATTTCCAGGTGAGATTAATATTGAAATCAGCAGACTGAGTAAAGCAGATCACCCTCCCCAATGTGGGTGGGCATCCTCTGATCTGTTGAGGGCCTTGATAGAACAAAAAGGTGAAGGAAGAAAGAATTCACTTTCTTTGCTGGCTGAGCTGAGACATTGGTATCATGCCTTTGGACTAAATTTACCCTGTTAGTGTTCCTGGTTCCCAGGCCTTAAGACTTGGACTGGAATTTATACCATCGGCTTTCCTTGTTCTCTTATAGACAACATATTGTAGAACTTTTCAATCTATAATTGCATGAGTAAACTCTGTATAATAAATCTCTTTATATTAGCGAATTATATATGTGTGTGTGTATCTAATTCTATATATCTCTATATATTTGGCTCTGTTTCTCAAGAGAACCCTGACTTAATACATCCAGTGAGTCAACTCAGGAGTTATGTCGATAGTTTCTAAATTCTATTAGTAACTTTTGCCTCTAGTAATTGATTATTGTGCAGCTTCTGTTTTATATCATGGATGACTTAGTAGCCATCCAGGCATCAAAAGATCATCAACTCCTACCCCCGATCCTCCTTTTTTCTAAACAATACCATTGCCATGTTTCAACAAGTCAGGGTTATTACAGTGAATGTTACTTCTGATGTCTACTACAGGATCTCCAGGACCACTCCCAGGTTCCATGATTCATTAGAAGTACTCAGAGAACTTAAGAAAGTGGCTGTATTCATGATTATGGTTTATTATAACAAAATAACATACATTAGAAGCAGCAAAGAAAGTGCATAGGGCACAGCCAGAAGAAACCAGACACTAGTTTCCGGTTGTCCTCTCCTACTGGAGTTGCATGGACAGAATTAATTTTCCACCACCGTTGTGTGACAACATATATAAAGTATTGTCAACCAGGGAAGTTCACTGGAAGTTTGGCGTCCAGGGGTTTTATTGGGAGTCAGTTACAGAGGCATGGAGCTCTGCACGACTTACCTTATCAACTTGGTTTCCAACCTCCAAAGGGCTATGTGGCACAACTCTCTAGACATACAAAAGCATATATTCACCATAAATCATATTGTTGGCGTAAACTATCTGGCGTGGCCCAAGGTCTCAGATATACAAAGATGATCTTATCTGACAAGATATTCCAAGGATTTAGAGGTTATTTCCAGGAGTTGGTTAAAGGACAGTTCTGATGATTAGATTGTACAGGGTTTGGAAAGCCTAGGCCCACTAAGCTAAGTCTTTATTGTACGGGAATAAAGAAACATCTCACTAGGGACTGAATCATTTTATACTCCTGTTTAGAAGGGATCCAAGGTGGGGCGGGGAGCAGAGTGTTCAGAGATCAGGGTCGTATGTTTCTATATTTGGAAGGTATAAAAATGTTGTCTTTTCTCCTGAACACTTGCTGCCCTCCTATGATCCAGCAATTCTATTTCTATGTTATCCAAAAGCAACTATAATGGATATTCAGAGGTGTTACTTTGGGAGTCTTCATCATAGGTTTTTTAAACACCAAGAAATTGGGAATTACCCACATTCCAATCATGGAAGATTAGGGAAAGAAATGGTACTTCCAAAGTGTTGAATCCTAGGAGACCATAAAAAGCAATGCTAACGATGATTAAAATATTCATGGAGACAGCAACTAAATTATACATGAGGGTACAAGATTGAGGTCTGGATTTGGGGGACATTGGTAGTGGAATAGTTTTAACAAGACCATATTCAATGTTAGATCAGAGGGCTGTCTTGGTGCAATGGCAACCAAAGGCTTGGGTTCTAGTTCATACCCCCCAAACATGGTTCTCCAGGAATTGTTAATAGAGATGATGTGATATTTAGCACAAATATTTTCAAGATAAGAGCAGAGGGGCATTGGTGGTGAATAGTTTATTAGAATCCTTGGTTTTAGATAAGAGAGTGAGTAACGTCAATGGTGAAATAGTTAGAAAAGGGCCAGGTTTCAGATCAGAGCCAAGAGACACAGAAGAATTAATAGAGAGTGAAAATTGAGTCCTAAAGGTTTGCCCTGGTGGAGTAGTGATTAGGTCAATTGTCTCCAAAGGAGCACATGACATACCCCCAGGTTTGAGTTCCAAGTCGTGGGTCCAGGGGGAAAACAACCATTGTGAACAACTAAATAAAATAAAGATGCTTCTCCCTCTTCTCTCTTCCTGCCTGCCTGATTGTCTTTGTTCCTGCCTGCATCTTTCCTTTAAAAAAGACTGAGTCGTAGGTTAGGGGGCCATTGATGTTGGGCAGGTTAATAGTAGTCCAATTTTGAGATCTAATCTAGAGGAACACTGATGGTAGAAGAGTTAACAGAGGTCCAGGATTTGATAACTGGACAAGAGACTCATAATTTGTTAGAGTTAATAGTAAACTGTTTTAAAGTTCCAGAACAAAGGGATATTAATTATTATTTATGTAGGGTGAGTTCAAAGTCAGTCCAGAGGGTCATTCATGTAGGTAACACTAGTAGATGCATAGGTTCTATTTATAGGAGTATTAATGATGAGATACTTAACGGAGGACTCAGATCAATATCAGCTCATAGGGATGTCGACGGTGGTAGAATTAACAAAGGGTCGGGTTTGGTGACTAATAAGAAGAGCACTTCTGGAATAATAGAGTTTCAGACTTAAGTTTAATGCAGAGGGTCTTTGATGGTGGAAGAACTGAGAAGAACCCAGGTTCAAGAGGAGACTAGAAGAACATTGATGGTGAAATAGTTGTCAGAGGTTGCAGATCAGACAAGAGGAGCATTTATAAATGAAAATATAATGTAAGTCTTGATGTGTGGCCAGGCCGAATAGACTTTTCTGGTGAAATTTGTTCTATATATCTAAGAACAAGATTCAGACTGGAGGGGTATTGATGGTAGAAGAATACACAAAGTCATAGATTCGATTTATGAACAACAGGTGAGTAATGGGGGGAAGTTAAAGGCCCACATCAGAAGGCCAGTGATGAGGAAATTGTCATGGTTTTGGAAGATTGTTACATTAATGTATTCTAATGAGTCATGCCTTTCATTTCTTTTTTAAAAATATTTTTACTACAGTAACTTTGATTTTATACAATAAAATTAACTAATATGTATAGGTTCCCCAAATGTGCAGTTTCCCTATTCTTAAAGTATATGTCAACATAACCTGCCCTTCACCAAATCACCAAGTGCTCTTCACAGTTGTCCAGTGGGCCCCACTACTTACCCTCCCCCTACCCCATTCCCTGTTGGTAACCTCAGTTATATTGCAAGTGTCCAGGGTTGGTTTTGTTTCATCTGTTCCTGTGTTTTGTCTATTCACATTCCACCTATGAGTGAGGTCATCCGGTACCTATCTTTCTTATTTTGACTTGTTTCACTTAGCATAATACCCTCTAGTTCCCTCCATGTTGATTCAAATGACAGGATTTCATTTCTTCTAAAGGCTGTGTAGTGTGCCATTGTGTATATATACCACGTCTTCTTTATCCTGACATTCATTCCTCTGACATTGGGCATTTACGCAGTTCCTGTTTCTTAGCTATCATGAACAGGGCTGCAAAAAGCATGGGGGTGCATAAATCTCTGAGTCACTACTTTTGAATCCTTTGGATAAATACCCAGAAGTGGGATGGTGGGAATATATGGAATTTCCACATTCACATTCTTGAGGAATCTCCATACTGTCTTCCATTAGGGGTTGCACCAATTTGCACTCCCACCAACAGTATAAAGGTGTTCCATTATCTCCACATCCTTGGCAACATTTGCTATTTCTAGACTTTTGGATAATAAGCCAGTCTCTCAGGTGTAAGGTGATATCTCATTGTTGTTATGATTTGCATTTCCCTGATAGCCAGTGAGTAGGAACATCTTTTCATGTGCCGTTGGCCATCTGTAGATCCACTTCAGAAAAATCTCTCCAATTCCTCTTCTCATTTTTAATTGGATTGCCTTTCTTTCTGATATTGAGTTTAATGAGTTCCTTATATATTTTTGTTATTAAGCCCTTGTCAGATATATGAAATGCAAATATCTTCTCTTAGTAGGTTGTCTTTTTGTTTTGGTGATGTTTTCTTTCACTGTGAAGAAGAGTTTTAGTTTGATGCAGTGCCATTTATTTGTATTTGGTTTTATTTCCCTTGATGCTGAAGTTGAGTCTCTAAACACCTCTCGAAGGCTGATGCCATGGAATGTCTTCCCTATGTTGTCTTCCAATAATTTTATGGTTTCTGGTCTTATGTCCAAGTCTCTAGTCCATTTTGAGTTGACTTCTATGAATGGTGTTAGAGAGTGGTCTAGCTTCATTCTCTTGCATATGGCTTCCAGTTTTCCCAACACCATTTATTTTAGAGACTTTGCTTTCTCCACCATATGCTTTTGGCTCCTTTGTCATAGATAAACTGACTGTGAGTGGGTCACTTTCTGGTGATTCAGTTCCATTCCACTTATCTGTGCCTCTGTTATTATTAAATTACCATACCATTTTGATTACTATCACCTTGTAGTATAGCTCAATGTCTGGGAGTGCAATCCCTCCAGACTTTTTCTCATATTTGTTTTGACTTTTCAGAGTCTTTTGTTGTTCTATAAAAATTTTTTGTTCTATTTCCTGGAAATAAGTCCATGGGATTTTAATGGGGATTGCATTAAATCTGTATATTGCTTTAAGTAAGAGGACCATTTTAATGATGTCTCTTCTTCCCAGATATGATCAGGGGATGTTTTCCCATCTTTTTATCTTTCTCTATTTCTTTTAAGAAGAATTTGTAGTTTTTGTTGTACAGGTCTTTCACCTTCTTTGTTAAGTATATACCAAGATATTTGATTCTTTTAACTTCTCTTTTGAATGGTGTAATTTTCTTGATTTCATTTTCTTCTAATATGTTATTTGCATATAAAATGCCATAGATATTTGTGCATTGATTTTATACCTGCCACTTTACTCTATTCGTTGATTAGTTCTAGTAGTTTTTTTGACAGAGTTTTTAGGGTTTTTAAATATATATAATCATGTCATCTGTAAATAATGACAGTTTTACTTCCTCCTTTCCAATTTGGATTCCTTTGATTTCCTTTTCTCGCCTAATTGCTCTGACTAAGACCTCCAGTATGATGTTAGATAGCAGTGGTAAGAATGGAAAGCCTTGCCTTGTTCCCGACCCTAGAGGAAATGCTTTCAATTTTTCACCATTGACTATGATGTTGGTTGTGGGTTTTCATATATGGCCTTTATTACGTGGAGGTATGTACCTTCTATTCCCATTTTATGCAGGGTTTTTTTTTTATCATAAATGGGTGTTAGAGCTTGTCAAAAACTTTCTCTGCATCTATTGATATGATCCTTGTTCTCATTGATATGGTGTATTATGTTAATAGACTGATGTATGTTGAACCAGCCTTGCATCCCTGGGATAAATCCCACTTGGTCATGGTAGATGATCTATTTGATGCATTGTTGGATTCAGTTTGCTAACATTTTGTTGAGAATTTTTGCATCTATGTTCATTAGAGATGTTGATATGTAATTTTCTTTCTTGGTGATGTTTCTATCAGTTTTTGCTATCAATGGTGTTTATCTCATAAAAAGTGGGGAGTGTTCCTTATTCTTCAATATTTCGGAAGGTTTGTTGGAACTCATTAGAAAAGCCATCTGGTCCTGGGCTTTTATTTTTAAGGAGACTTTGATTACCTTTTCAGTTTCTTTGCTGTGATTGTTCTGTTCAGATTTCCAATTCTTCCAGGTTCGGTCTTGATAGACTGTATTTTTCTAAAAATCTGTCCATGTCCTCAAGATTGTCCAATTTGTTGGCATAGATCTGTTAATGGTAGTTCCTTATGATGTTTTGTATTTCTGTGGTATCTGTTTTAACTTCTCCCCTTTCATTCTGATTCTAGTTAAGAGTTTTTTCCTTTTCCTTTGTGAATCTAGCCAATGATTTGTCAATTTTGTTTGTATTTTCAAGAACCAACGTTTGGTTTCGTTGATCATCTGGATTGTCTGTTTTTTATTTCATTTATTTCTGCTTGAATTTTTATTATTTCCTTTCTTCGGCTGATTTTTGGCTTTAATTGTTCTTCTTTCTCTAGTTGTTTTAAATATGGGGTTAGATTTTTTATGTGCAATTTTCCTTGTTTCTTGAGATAGGCCTGGATTGTGATGAACTTTCCCTTTAGTACTGCTTTTGCTGCATCCCATAGGTTCTGGGAGCTATGTCCTCATTCTCATTTGTCTCTAAGTATTTTTTAAGTTCCTCTTTCATTTACTCTTTTACCCAAGAGTCTTTCAGGAGCATATTGTTGAGTTTCCAACTGGTTTGGTGTCTTCCAGCCTTCTTTTTGTGGTTGATTTCCAGTTTTAGGCCATTGTAGTTAGAGAAGATGCTTGGTATGACTTCAATCTTTGTAAATTTGTTGAGAGATATTTTATGTCACAACATATCATCTATCCTTGAGAATGTTCAGTGTGCACTTGAGAAGAAAGTGAAATCTGTAGTCATTGGGTGAAGTGCTCAGTATATGTCTTATCAGACCTAAGTGTTCCAATGGTCATTCAAAGCTGCTATCTCCCAGTATTATTGTGTTGCTGTCGTAGTCTCTTGTCAGTTCTAATAATACTTGCTTAATGTATTTTGATGCTTCTTCATTTGGTGCATATATGTTAATAAACGTTATGTCTTCTTGCTGGATTGAACCTTTAATCATATATAGTGTCCATCTCTGTCATTTGTCATGCTTTTAGTTGGAAGTTTGTTTTATCTGTTGTAAGTATGGGTGTTCCTGCCTTTTGTGGTTGCCATTTGACTGTAAGATTGTCTTCCAACCAGAGTCTTTGTTTAACTTTTGAAAGGTGAGTTTCCTCAATGCAGCAGAAGGTTCAATTCTGCTTTTCAATTCATTCAGTCACTCTGTGTCATTTGATGATGAGTTCAGTCCATTAATGGGTGATTATTGAAATGCAGCTATTTATTTTTGTAATTTGTCTTCTGTGTGTTATTCCAGACAATGCCTTTGTTCTTCTCTTTCTTTTCTTAGGTTGGTTGTATGTAGTTAGACTTTGATTGGCTTCCCTTTTCATTTTCTTCTTTGCTTTTCCCCTGGAGATGTATTTTGAGATTACCCTGAAGTTAGCATTAAAAAATTCTGTGTTTATTTCCTATTTTTATTTGAAAGCAGATTAGTCTTAACAATCATTCTAACCATTCACATTTTTATTCTCTTCTCCTTCTCACCTTTATTTTTGCTGTCTTACTATTTTAAGTGCAGTCTATTTACACTTTAGAGAGCACCCTTTAATATTTTTTGTAGAGCTGGTTTTGTGGTGATGAGTTCCTTTAACTTTTGCTTATTAGAAAAGCATTTTATCATTCCTTCAGTTCTGAATGATACTCTCACAGGATATAATATCTTAGATTGAAAATCCTTTTATTTCAGCACTTTGAACATATCATGCCATTCCCTTCTGGCCTATAGAAATTTAGCTAATAAATCTGCTGACAATCTTATGGAGACTCCTTTGTATGTGACTCATTTTTCTCTGACCTTTTAAATTTTATTTTTATCTTGTATTTTGACATTTTGTTGACATTGTGTCTAGGTGTATGTCTGTTTGGGTTTCTTTTATTAGGAACTCTTTGAGCTTCCTGGATCTGGAGACTTTTTCAGGTTAGGGAAACTCAGCTATTATTTCTTTAAATACAGTTTCTTTTTGTTTTCTTTCTTTTCTCCTTCTGGGACTCCTATGATGTGAATGTTTTTCCCTTTGATGTTATCCCATAGGTCTCGAATGCTGTCTGCATTTCTTTTTATTCATTTTCTCTTTACTGGTTTGAGTGCATTCTTCTGTCCTATCTTCTAGCTCATTTATTCTATTCTTGAGTTCCTATATTGAGTTCTTTAGTTAAGCTATCATATTCTCCATTTCTTCTCTTTTTTCATTGTTGTCTTTTTCTTCCTCTATTGTTTTCTTGATTTTCATGAGTATGTTTATCACTGTTACCCTAAATTTGTCCTAAGTTAATTTGCATTCATCTGTTGTATTCAGACTTTCCCGTGAGTTTTTCATTGGATCCGTCATTTTGTGTAAATTTCTCTGTGCCTTTGCTCTGATTGCATTCTGTTTATATTTCTGTGGGTTCGGTTTCACTGCAGTGATAGCATTGTGTAGGGTATTGACTTGCACCAGAAGCCTGGATCTTGGTTTGAACACTGGGAATTTTTGAGTTATTTGGTGTCACCAATGGTTGTATTTGTTGAAGTTCTTAGGGGAATCCTTTATTGGGGCTTGAGAGATCAGTCTGTGGGCTTGAGTTTGTGTGGGGGATGCAGGGCTTCCCTCAGCATCCCAGGTCCAAACAGTAAGGATCACTTTATTATTGGCTCACAATTGGCAATCAGGCTGCAGTTTCGCCTCCAGCCACAGGGTGATGCTAGTGGTAGTTTTGAGGGTCATCCCTCCTGGCAACTACCTTCTTTCTTTAATCCTGGGGGGGGGCGGTCAGGATATCCAGTGGTCAGGATATCCAGTGGGCAGAATATCCGGTGGGCAGATCCTGAGACTCCTGTGCAATATGGTGGTAGGTGGTGGAAGTGAGGAATTCCCCTAGTTGCCTTCTGGTTATGGTGGTGCCCAGTGTAGTTTCACTGTATGGGCTCAAGTTTAGACCACCAGGGCGCTGATCCTCCTTTTGCCCGGTGCCAACACTATCTTTCCAGCCTCTATGTTCTGGTCCTGCTGGGCAGGCTCTTTGCTACTTTAGGAGTGACTCTCCAGGAGTCCTGTTTTTTCTTCCCACATTTCCACCCCCTCTGCTGGAGCCTGAATCCTGAATCCTGAATCTTCAGTGTAGCTCTGAGCCCTGACGTTATCACCTACCTTTGTCTTGCAATCGCTATTGTCTCTGTAGTCTCTGTGCCTGCTTTTCCTCAGTGTTTGTTTTTGGAGAATAGGTGAATTCCTATTTGCTCTGTGGGGAGGATCTGAATCTCACCCCATCAGGTCACCATCTTGACACTCTCTGAGTCATGCCTTTCAATCATTGACTCTTTCCCTTATCCCTTTTATGTAGTCCCCTGCAGAGGCCCAGAACTGAGATTGGCCCACAGCAGGACATGTGGCAGAGAAGTTGAAAAACATTTAAGTTTTCAATATCCAGGGCACATTAATGTTGGAACATTAACAAGTACCTGAATTTGCAATAAAATCTGAGAGACATTGTTGGTGGAAGTGATCTCATAAACCCAGGTTTTGAGATTTAGACCAAAGATCCATTGGTAGTGGAAGAGTTCAGCATGGTCTAAGTTTGCAATTAGAACAGAGGGAAATAATGGAAACAGTATTAACAGAGACCTAGGATTTTATATCTAGATTAGAGAATCATTGATAATAAAACTATTAGCAAAAGTATTTGTGTATAGACCAGGAGTATTGGTAACAAAAGAGTTAATAAATGCCAGGATAGGAATTCAGAGCAGAGAGCTAATGGTGGTAGAAGAGTAAAAACAAGTCCAAATTAAAGTTAACACCAGAGGGTAATTGATAGTAGAATTGTTAATAGAAATGAGCATCTGAATTCACCAAGGAAAATTGTTGATTGGGATGAATAACAGAGGCATGGATCAGGATAGCCATGATAATAGAATAGTTGAATAAGTCTGCGTTTAAGGTCAGACCAGAGGAACATTGATGGTGGAAGGTCAACCAGAGATGTATTAATGATCTAATAATTAGCAGGGGCCTGAGTTTAAAATCACAAAAGGGGATGTATTAGTCTGGGTTCTCCAGAGAAGCAGAATCAATCAGTCAATCAATCCATTCATCTATCCCCCATCTATGTAGAGTATAGAAAGAGATTCATTCTAATATAATTGGCTCATGCCTCTGTGAAGGCCAAGAAGTCCCACAATCTCTAGCTGGCAAGTTGAAGACCCAGGAGAACCAAAAGTATAAGTTCCAGTCCAAATGTATGAGAACGTCCCAGTTCAATGTCCTCGTTCAATGACAGTCAGGATGAGAGGGAGTTGTCCCTAATTGATATTTTTGTTCTATTTAGACCTATTGAATGGGACCAATCTACATTAGGGAGGGCAATCTTTACCATGATTCAAACAGTAATCATATCCAGATACACTCTCATAACACATCCAGAATAATGTTCAGTCTTTTATATGGGTATCCCATGACTGAGTTAAGATGACACATAAAATTAACCATCAAAGGGGCATTGATAGAGGAAGAATAAAGACAGACCAGGGAGGCTTTGTTATATTAATTAGTAGAAACATATATTCCAGCTCAGAATTGATTATATAAGAGTGAGTGGATTCAAGGCCTAGAATAGTAGATCATTGATGGTGGGATAATTTTAAGAAGTTCAAGATAAAGTTGATCCCAGAGCAGAAATTATGGTGCACTATTAAAAAGAATCTTGAGATTATGAAAAAAAACAACAACAAGAAATAACAAGTTTTGGCGATGATGTGGAGAGGTGGGAATGTGAATTGGTACAGATGTGTATGGAAATTCCTCAAAAAATTCAAAATAAAGTTACCATATAATCTGGTAATCCCATTTCTGGTTATATAGATAAGGAAAAAGAAATTAAGATTTTGAAGAGATCTCTTCATTTCCATGTTCATTGCAGCATTATCCACAATCACCAAAATATGGAAACAGGTTAACCTAAGTTCATTGATGGATAAATAAATGAAGAAATATGTGTGATGGGAATATTATTCAGCCATGAGAAAGTAAGAATTCTTCTTAGATGGACTTGGAAGACATTATGCTAATGAAATAAACCACACATAGACAAATACTCTATAATCTCACATATAGAGGTAAAAAAAAAAAGAATCAAATTTGTAGAAGTAGTGTAGAATGGTGGCTGATGGGGGCTGGAGTTTGGGAGGAATGGGGAGAAGATGGTCTAAGGGTATAAACTGTCAGTTATAAGAAAAATAAATTCTAGAAATGTAATTTATAGTATGGCAACTATAGATAATGTACTGCATTGTGTAACTGGAATTTTCTAAGAGTAGAGCTCAAATGTTCTCACTACAGGAGGAACAAAAGAAAGATGATGGATGTATTCATTAACTTAATTGTGGTGATTGCTCACAATGTACACACACACACACACACACACACACACATGTATATCAACTATCTTATTGTGCAACAGTTAACAAATTCCCAAGTTTTGGTTCAATTTGAAAGTCCGACTCATGGGGCATTAATGATAGTTTAAAGTGGCTTGGCTTCATGGTCATAGGAGATGAACATTCATTGTGAAGAAGTTGAAAGAAGCCTTTCTTGATTTCAGAGCAGAGAGGTACTGATGATGGGAGGATTGACAGAGGCCCAGGATTTGAGGCCTCTGCCTAAAGGTAATGTTTTTTTTTTTAAACTACATTAGTTACTGATTAGTTAATTAAGGTAGTTTCAAGGTCTAGGTGGAGTAGTGAGGAAGACTTTGAGATTAGTCAGGAATATCAGAGATACAAGGCAAATTAATGGAGGCATTAGTTCCTATTGTAGAACGGAGTGGGAACTGATCATGGATGAGGTAATACAATCAAGGACAAGATTTTAAAAAGTAGGAAAGTAATAGTGTATGAGTTAACAGAGACCTGGATTAAAAGTTCAAGTAGGGAGATGGAAGAATTGTTTGATGCCTGGGATTTGGTATCCAGACCAAAATGAAACTGATGTTGAGATGGTTAACACAAAGACAGATGCAAGGTTAGAGCAGAGATGCAACGATAGTGGTTTTGTTAATAGCAGTCTGGATTCAGGATTTATATCAAGCACGTTTTATGATGGAAAATTTCATAGAAGACTGGATTTGATATCAAACCAGAAAACTATTAACAGTAAAATATTCAAAAGACAACCAAATTCAAGTTTAGACCAGAAGAATGTTGATGGCAGAAGTGTTAACTGAAGCACAATGGGAACATCAGATCCGTTCGTGGTGAAATAGATAAGAGTTGCAGATTTGTGGTCAGAAACACAAAACAGTGGAGGAATATTTTATAGAAGTCTAAATTTATGGTCAAAGCAAAAGAATTTCAATTATGGCTCTTCAATGTGATAGGGTCTACCCCTATGTCACCCTATTATTTTCACCTTTTTTCTTCTTTAAAGGAAAGGTACAGGCAGAAATGAAGATGAGTAGGTAGTCAGGCAGGAAGAGACAGGAGGAAGAGGCATTTCTTTTTTTTTAATTTAGTTGTTCACATTGGTTGTTCCCCCCTGGACCCAGGACACAGCCTGTTACTCATAGTATTCAGTATTCATATCCTTCCAGCCTCTCAATGGTTCCTTTGAGATCTGCCAAGGCCAGTCTGTGCATATCACTTAGAATCTTCCTGCCCCTGCAATCTAAAAGTCTCTAACAGAATTAACAGAAATCAGAATAGGTTCAGCTTTGATCAGCATTGATGATAGAAAAGTAATTTGAGACCTGTAGTTTGATTATGAAAGAATTAACAATGTCATAGTTTTGAAACCCATAGCAGAAAGTCATTGATTGTGAAACAGTTATATGAGACCTACATTTGATGCTCAGCCAAGGGGAACATTGATGGTAGAGGTGTTAAGAGAGGCCTGGATTCTTTGCATAGTTTAGGGGGCTACCCATGGGGGAATATTAATAATATCAAAGATATAATTTAGACCTTAGGGATATTGGCAGTGGAAAAGTTAACAGATTCATGAGTTTGATAAACAGAAAGGTATGATAGTGGAAGAGTTGACAGCTAATTGACTTGAGGTCTAGCTCAATTAGTCATTAATATGGGGAAATTTAACAGAGATCTTGTTCCCTTGTCATTTGTGGTAAGTTAAAAGTAGCCATGATCCTTTGTAGCTTCTCCTGTTCTTCCACTGAATTGGTCTTGTGATTTACTTTGACCAGAAGAATATGGCAGAAGTGATACTATTCTAATTATGGTGCAAATTTCTAGAGCTTGAGATTTGGAGCTTTTACCTGATAGAACTCTTCCTCCATCTTGTTAAGAACCCAGAATGAAAACTCATGTGAAGAGAAGCCCAGTCATCCTAACCATTTAAAGCCATCCTAGCGAGGCCCTAAACATATGAGAAAGACCATCTAGACCTTCAAGCTGACAGCAGCTGCATATATGAGACCTGGTGAGAAAAACAAAAGAATGGCCCAGCCAAACATCAGAATCCTTAAAAGTAATAAATGGCTGCTGTTACGAATCACTAAATTTTGTGGTCATATGGTATGCAGCAATAGCTAACTGAAATTTCATATCAGAAGAGTTTTTACAGTGGAAAACTAACTAAGGACGAGGTCAAATATGGGTCCATTGATGGTTCAAAAGGTTTTGATGCAATAATTGTAAAACTCAGGCTTTACAGTTTTTAAAAAATTCTATTCCTATACAACATTCTAAAAAATACCTCTTGTTAATTCAAGGGAAAAACATAGCAATTCTAAAATTTAATCAACCTATATATTAGTTTTTGTTGCTGCTGTAAAAAATTATCATAAACCTAGCAGTTTATAACAACATTCATTCATTACTTCACAGTTTCCATGGGGCAGAAGTCTTGGCAAAATGTGGTTCTTGACTTAGTGTCTCATAAGGCTGAAACTATGGTTTGGCAGTGCTGTCTTCCTTTCTGGAGGCTCTGGGGGAAGAATGCATTTTAAAATCATTCAGTTTGTTGGCAGAATTCAGTTCCTTTTCATATGACGCTCCCCATTTTTAAGTTGACAACAGCATATTGACTTCTTTTTATGGTTTGACTCTCTGAATTTCCTTTCTGCTTTCCTCTTTAATCCCAATATCTGCTTTTAAAGGTTCAGGCAATTACTCTGGGCACATACAGGTAACCCAGTAAAACATCTCTAAAATAAGATCAATTGAGTAGTCATCTTAATTACAAAAGTCCCTTTTGCCATGTACCAAAACATTCATGTGCGTGTCAACTCATCATTCAGTGTCTGGGGATTAGGGCATCTTTAGGGGTCAACTATTCTACCTACTGCATCACCTAATGACATAGGTTCAAAATATCTCAAGTGAAAGTTTGTAGAATTAAAAAGACAAATAGATAAATACACAACAGAGTTAGAGACTTTAACACACCTCTCTCGGTGATAGGACAAGCAGAAGAGAATAATAAATTATATAGAATATTTAAACATCACAATTAACCAACTTCATATAAATGGACATAGAGAACACTAAAGCCAACAACTGAGTAATTCACATTTTTTTAGGTGTGTAAGGAACATTTCCTCAAAGAGATTCCATGCTGGACCATAAAGAAAGTCTCAACAGATTTTAAACAATAAAGTAATACAGTGTATATTCTTGACCATAGTGAAATTAAACTATATGTTCATACCAGATAACTAGAAAATCCTCTAACGTTTGGAAAAAGCTCACACACTTGTAAATAACTCGTGAATCAAGAAGAAATCACAGGAAAAATGAGAAAATATCTTGGACTACTTGATAATGAAAATGCCATATCAAAACTTATGGGATAGTCATAACACAGTACTTATAGGGAGGTTTAAAGTTCTCAATCTATATATTAGAAAAGATTTAAGTTTGGAAACCAAATATCTAACTTTCCATCTCAGGAATAAATAAGTAGACCCCAAGTCAGGTCTTGTGGGGAATTCACTGCGCTTCTGCCAGTTGATATTACTCATTTAAGGACTTCTTATCCTATGCTCTGGGAAGAACTGCAGAAGTTTGCAGAAATATCCCACGGCACATTTTAGTTTACAGTCCCATACAAGGGGATGTGTTACTATGTGCAACCAGCAGATTTCACTTGATAAAGCAAGCACCTAGGGGACTAGAAGATGACCTACTGGATCAAAGGAAAACCAACTATCCATACTGCCCATAGCTATGAAAGAAGGAAGGGCTTCAGAGATTCACCAAGATGGATTGCTTACTGCTCTATTTGAAACCTTTCTGCTAAAAGTGAACTGGGAGAAATTGCGGTGGTATACCCAGAATACAGGGGAAGCCCCCACTGAGTTACGTCAGCAGTGTGTAAATAATTTCTCAAACTTCACTTGCATGGATCCGGGGGTAGATTTAAATCACACTCCATTTTTGCCTTGACTCTCTTACTGATGATCCCAACTCAAGTTAGGATAATGCGTTAGGGGAAAAATACATTAGAATACATTAGGGGGAAAAGTGGTAGGGAGGTTGACAAGGACAGACTATTATTAAATCTTAGCAACAGCTACTCCGTTTTAGAACAATCTAGAGAAAGACAAAGAAGACATTTAAAACTGCTGTGTGAGCTGTTCAGTTAGAATTATTTGCTAAAGAGAATCATCCCTACTCTGGACCACCTGTGAAGGGGTCCAAGGAAGAAGGGAAAACTATGTCATTATTGCAGGAAGACAGGACATTGGAAGAGGGATTGTAGAAGAGATGCAGGAGGAGTTTCAGGAGAAATACAGAAGCAAGGGAATCGGGAAAGTGCAGGTGAGAATAATTGACAAATTCTTAAAATGAATAGATACAGGAAATCTCTGCAGTAGGAACCAGTGAAGCATACATTTCAATAACTTTCCCTCGGGTTAACCTATGTTTGTCTTTTCTGGTTAATCCTGGTGTTATTTATTTCTGCAATTTCCTCCGACAGTTTTTACTTTCCATTTTCTGACGAGTCAATGTAGGCTGTTGGTACTTCTGGTTAGCCTTCTACTTGTTCCTTTTCCTTGATGATTTCCATAAAGACAAGTCCTCTGAGGCATGTGCTTACATGCTTTCTCCTGATTAGGCTGCAAAACTATTGGAGACATACCTGTTTGCAAATTTGCTGTGCCATTGAATGGTGACCATGTTCTATACTCTGGGTGGACTGCTTGTAGAACTTCCTGAACAAAAAGCGGGGACATCTGAGTCAGTTACTATGTGCCTTAAGAAAGAAAGGCATGCAGCAGAGAGTGACGGTTTCACACTATGCTGGAAAAGTGCTGTGAGCTGGAACAAATGACTCACTATATGCCCTCGGGAATAATGATTGTGGTTTAATTCCTGATACAGAACCAATAAAAATACCCGTGAAGAAGACATGCTATGGCATGCGTAAAACAATACTCTTTTTGTCAAGAGCTCAATTAGAAGGAATAAAACTGGTTATAAAAGACTTTGACAAACAAGGGATGATTTAAAAATAGTACTAACCCATTAATACTCATGAACCTCCAGCAAATAAGGAAGGTAAATTTGATAAAGATGGATGACCACAAAATGAATCTTAGTGAAGTTCATACATTTCTTGTTCCATTAACTCTCAGAATTCCTAATCCTGCAACTATTTTGACTTCAGTATACCATCGTCTATAAACTTTTCTGGTTAATCTGTGTCCTATTTTTTCCCAGTTTCTCTAGTTGACAAGTTTAAGTTCTTGTTTTCTGTTACTCTAACGAGTCCTGTATTTAAGACTCAGGAAAGGATTCAGGATTTGGGGATTTTTTTTTTACTATTTTATTTAGTCATTTATAGGAAAATTTAGAGAAATTTATTTCACCTGAAGGATCTAAAATTATTCAATATGGAGAGCCCTGGTGGAGTGGTAGTTAGGTCAATTGCCTCTGAAGGAGCACAGGCCGTATACCCCTAGGTTCGAGTCCTAGATGGACAACAACTAGTGTGGACAACCAAATAAAAATAAAATAAAATGCTGCGTCCTCCTTTTCTTCCTGCCTGCATCTTGCCTTTAAAAAATATTCAATATGTAGATGATTTGCCGGTAGCCTCAGAAACTAAAGAACAATGCAAAACTGGTACTTTGGCTGTGTTACAATGACCTGTTTCACAGGGGCATAGAGCCTCACTAGACAAGATGAAGTATTGACAAACTGAGTTAAAGTATTTAGAGCATCTATTGTCAGATGAAAGCTGATATGTGTTACAATCTAGGAGTCAATTCATTTTGCAGATGAACTAACCTATCCCTGTTCGTGATGCAGATTTGATGATGTTTACTGATGGGTCATGTGCTGGGTTAAGAGTGGCAAAGTTTCCTATAATGGGTGACTTACTCATGAAACCTTGAAAGTCTGTGTTTTGTCTGGAATTCAATTTTCACAAGATAAGTTAATAAGTCACTAGAGCTGCAATTATTGATTGAAGACTCTAAGTGAATATAAATTGATATTAATATGTGTTGGGTATCTGTAAAGCTACAGGGAATTTTGAAAAATGGGTGATTCTTGATTTTGATTGAAATGAAAATATTTCAAGGAAAATTGATAGCTGATTTTATTAGCAGCTTTGATATTATCTATTTAAACACTAGTAATCTATCATTGAGTTCAAACCTGGTAGAATGAAGACATTTCTAAAGGCAATGATTTTGCTGGCACAGCTGAGAGTAGTTGTTAAAACATAGCGGACTCCAAACTTAGAAGCCTATTCTTATTACAACAATAAACTTTTGCTCATTTTCAAAATTGCACTCTTCCAAAGGAAGAAAGAAATGGATTGAAAGGGAGGCTAAAGAAAGTGGATGCCAATATTAAAAAAAGAAGAGAGATTTGAAATCAGTAACAACTTTATACCTAAGCAACTAGAAAGAGAAGAGCAAAATTCAAAGGTAGCAGAAAGAAAGAAACAGTACACAAAAGAGCAGAGATCAATGAAATAGTGAATATAGAAATAATGGAAAAATCAACAAAACCAAATTTTGGTTCTTTGAAAAGAATAACAAAGTTAGCAAACCTTTAGCTAGACTGACTATAAAGTGGGAAGAAGACTCAAATTACTAAAATCAGAAATGAAAGTGGGGATATTACTACTGATTTTACATAAAAAGGATTATAGGAGCATACTATGAACATCTGTACACTAACACATCAGATAACTAAGATGAAATGGACAAGTTCTAGGAATCACATAAATTATTAAAACTGGCTTAAGAGGGAATAGGAAATCTGAATAGACATCTAATGATGAGACAGATTGAATCAATAATCAAAAACTTCCCAGTAAAGAAAAGTCCAGGTTCAGATAGTTTTACTGGTATATTCTACTAAACTTTTAAGGAAGAATTAATACCAAGCTTTCTCAATGTCTTCCCAAAAATAGTGTAATACAGTGTTCTCCCTAGCTTATTCTATGAGGCAGCATTACTCTGATAACTAATATCAGACAAAGATATCACAAAAAAGTAGAGATGAATGATTATCCCTTATGCATATAGATGCAAAAACTCTCAACAAAATACTAGCAAGCTAATTTCTAAATTAGGCACAGTAAGAGACTAACAACAATAGGTAATACTAAAATAGAACAATTATAACAATATACTGTCAGTTAAGTGACTATGAAATCTTCTGATGTATTATATGCAATATTTTCAGACCTCAATTGACAGCAGGTGACTAAAACCACAAAAAGTGAAACTGCTGATAAGGGAGGACTACTGCATAAAGTCCTACAGGATCCACAAAGAAACTATTAGAATTCATACCTGAATTCAGAAAAGTGGCAGAATACAAGAGCAGCACACAAAAATCACTTGTAATTCTTTTTACTGGCAATGACCAATCTGAAAATGAAACTAAGAAGACAATTATATTTACACTAGGATCAAAATGAAGACAAGACTTAGGAATAAATTTAACCAAGCAGGTATTAAGCACTGAAAAGAACAAAACATTGATTTTTTTTAAATGAAAGAAGACATAAAATGGAAGAATACATCCAGTGTTCATGGACTAGAACACTTAACATTGTTAAGATGGCAAAACAAAATCCCCCCAAACAATCCATGTATATAATGTAGTCCTATCAAAATTCCAGTTGTCTTTTTTTAAGAAATACAAAAGCTGATCTTGAACTATATATGGAAATGCAAGGGGCCCCAAATAGCCAAAGCAATCTTGAAAAGGATGAACAAAATTGGATAACTCACAATTTCTGTTTTGAAAACTTGCTGCAAAGCTACAGTAATTAAAACAATGTAGTGCTGACACAAGGATGTATAGGAGCAATGGAATAGGATGGAAAATCTAGAAATAAACTCATATATGGGTGGTCAATTGATTTTTACAGGGATGCCAAGAAAGAACAAGGGGAAAGAACAATCTCTTCAACAATGCGCTGGGACAACTGGATATCCCCATACAAAAGAATGAAGCTGGATCTGACTTTAAACCATATATAAAAATTAATTCAAAATGAATCAAGACCTAAATATAAGAACTAAAACTATAAAATTCTTAGAAGAAAATGTAGGAGTAAACTTTCATGACCTTGGATTTAACAGTTGTTTCTCAGAACACCAAAAGTATAAGCAACAAAAGAAAAGTTAGGTAAATTAGATTCATCAAAATTGAAAACTTTTGTGCATCAAAGGTTATTATCAGAAATGGGTGAAAGTATTTGTTAATCATATATCTAATAAGGTTTTGGTATCCAGAATATATAAAGGGCTCTTGAAACTTAATAACAGAAAAACAAAAAAATCTACTTAAAAATGGGCAAAAAATGTGAGAAGACATTTCTTCTAAGAAAATATGCACATGAGAAAAATTATCACCATTATTGGTTGTTAGGAAAATGAAAATCGAAACCACAATGAGATACCACTTCACACCTATTAGGATGGCTATAATAAAGACAAACAGAAAATGATAAGTGTTAAAAGGATGTGGAAACATTGGAACTCTGCTACATTGCTGGTGGGAATGTAAAATGGTGCAGCCACCGTGGAAAACAATTTGGTGGTTCTTTAATAAATTAAACATAGAAATACCATACGATCCAGAAATTTTACTCCTGTGGATATACCCAATTAAATTTAAAACAGGTGTTCAAACAAAATTGGTATATAAATGATCATAACAGTACTGTTATAACACTAGTATATTATAATCAAAAGATGGAAAAATCAATCAATTGTTGAATGATAAACCAAATGTGCTAATCCAAATGTGGTAAAGAGTATTATTCAGTTATAAAAAGGAATGATATACATTAGCACATGGAGGAATTATGCTAAGTGAAGAAAGCCAGATGAAAAAGGTCACATATTATACAATTTTATTGATGTGAAATCCCCAGAATAAGCAACTCAACAGAGTTGGAAAGCAAATTAATAGTAGTCAAGTTCTGGGGGTAGGGGAGAATGGTGAATAATTACTTAATGGGTATGAGGTTTCATTTTGGAGTGATGAAGATGACCTGGAACTAAATAGCGGTAATGGTTGCACAACATAGTGAATGTGTTAAATGGCATTACATTGATGCTTTAAGATGGCCAAATAGTAAATTTCATGTTCTGTGTGTTTTACCACATAAAAGAGCATTGGTGTAGAGTATCTGGGCAGTATGTGTGAATGGTAACCATGAAGCAGAGTGAATGGAAGTGAATAAGCTGACTGAATGGGGAAAGTCTGGAGTACAGTGGGAGCAAATAGATTTGAATGTTTGGTAGAGTAAAAAGGAATGGGAGCCATGAGGGTCCGGGTGAACTGGAATGAAGGTGACTTCCCAAAGACCCCTGCTCCAAATAACATCACATGGTGCTGAAAGGGAGAGAATAGGGGCTGGAGCCGAAAAGCAGGATGACATTAAATAAAAGTTCCTGCATAGGGTAGAAAAACCAGTTAATCAACAAAACTGTTCTCCAATAACTGGCTTATATGAAGTAGTGGTTAGGTCAGCTGCCTCCACATATAATCCTTAGGACCCGGGTTTGTATCCTGGGCGGGGAGGGGGGGATGGAACACAACCACTGTGAACAACCAACTAAAAATAAAATAAAGTGTTTTTCCCTCCTCTCTCTCTCTGCCTGCCTACTCGCCTTCATTCCTGCCTGTACGTTTCTTTTATAAAAAACAATGAAAACGAAAACTAAAATCGGAATCAAATTGTTACCTCAGTTCTCGAGCAGCGGTGCCAGAAGAAGGCCTAAAGTAAGACTCGGGAGAAGGGACAAGGTTAACTTATTTACCGAGTAAACAGACTAAACAAACACCTAGGCCCCAAACATACAACCTCTCAGAAAGCAAGCAAGCCGCGGGGGTGGGGCGGGGGCTGTGTTACGGGGGAGTTGGAGCTTGGGAGTTGCACAGTCGCATTAGGGAACTTCCTCTCAACAGGTGGCCTTCTGGTCGCCTCCGGCCTCAGTATCAACTTCGTAACACAGTACCCAGATCAAAGGGAATGCTGATTTGCAATATGTGAGGGTTCACTGGTCAGTCCTTGGTTTCTCAAATTTGCTTCAGTCTGACTGATAAGCTGTTCTTGAGACTCATCTAGGGGAAACAGAAGCAGTAGAATATTAACTTATAACAGGAGGGAGTGACAGACAAAACAGAGCTCATTAGTTGTGCTCTTAGCGGGCTATAAAAATTTTGTTAGTCTTACTAGGGACTGCGCTTTCAATCTCTCAACTTTGCTTCTTTTCCCTGGCTTCCTTTCAGGAGGAAGACCCACTCTCACTCTTGAGAGTAATAAAACTTTTCTTATTTTGTGAAGGATAGCATAGGGAAAAGGGGGCGCACCTTAAAAATGAAGCAGGATTGCAGGTGTATAAGCGAGAAATCAATTAACTGACAAAACCAGTACCACCCAGGTAGGCCAGACCACCCTAGCCCCAGGCATAGTGGGGAGGGGCTTACAGAAAAGACGGCTTCTCAGTAGTGCTTAGTCGTGCCCCTAGCAACGCCTACCTAAAGGCCAGGCACACTGGGAAGGGGTTTACCGTCCCTAGTAACTCATAACCACGCCCTTAGTTACGCCTGCCTAGAGACCCAGGACTTAGGTCCACCCTGGACTGACTCCATTTTGTAGCTTTCTACCCACAGACTGCTTTGACTCTATGCCACAACGGTGCCTCCAGTAATGCTTTGAGTGGCTCTGAAATTTCTTTTGAATTTAGAACTTAAGAATCTAACATGTCGGGGCCAGGAAGAACCGAGAAGGTGAGACCAGGGGCTGCTGGGGCTGGGGCTGGGCCTGGGGTTGAGGGGTGGAGGCCAGTTCCCCTGGGACCAGGCTGCCTTGGTACTCAGTGGAGACCAAGGCCAAGCTGGGTGAACCATTAAAACTTGAGACATCCCACTATATTCTTCTGCCAGCCTCCAGCGTTTCTGGAACAGGATCCCATCTACACTCCGTATCAGGGTTAGGGTGAAAACAGGAATTTTGAAGAATACAGTTTTGTCCATAGCCATCCCCTGTGTTTTTGCATATCCAGATAGAACCTGTTTCCATCCTTCCGCCTGATTCAAGGATGAATTCTTTTTCTCCTGCATCTTTAAAACCCTAGGTACCCTCCCTTGCCTTTGAGATATTCTGTATTAACGAAAGCTTTTCCTATTGTAATAGCCTGAGGTGGGGAAAAAACCTCTTTAATTGAACGTGCATTTTGCCTTTCACGAGACTAAATGGTAGTGTGCTGAGGGGTAGAGTGTTTGAGGTCCAGAACCTGAGCGCCATCGATTCCCTGTTTGTCACTGAAAGCTCTGCCCCGCAGGACTGAGACCCTGGCATCTTGGTCTTCTCACTTCTTTCTGGGGTAGGTTCCCAGGTGGAGTGTGGGCCTGGCGGGTCGCCTTCAAATCTGGATTCTCGCCTAGTCTTCGACTGAGACCTCACTTCGACTCATTCTCCCGTGGGCTTTTGACGCTGACTCCTGGCAGGTAGGTTTCCCAGTGACAGAACTGCACCACCCCCCGGCCTTCCCCAGTCAGCACCCCTGGTATCTCCCGCAGCGGGCTGTACCAATATGGCCCCTCACCACAGACAGCCTCATAGCGTCTGGCAAATGCAGTCTATTACCCTCGTTTTGCCTTGAGAGGATTACCGTCCCTTCCCACCTTCTCCCCCACCTCCCCACTGGTACTTATCTTAGAGAAATGTATCATCCCCTGCTTCTCTTGTTGCGGGTCACAGTTCCCAAGGACTGTCCTATTCCCAGCCTCCCCTCTCCGCGTCCAGCATGCCTTACTGGTATCTCCCGTTCCTGCCTGCGGTCCTTAGCGCTGACATTTTAAACCAGCTCTCATGGAAAAACCCCAAACACGCGCACAACTCTTCGATCGCTAGCCTTTCTCTTGTATAAAAATTCCTCCCGACATTTCCCTCCCTTCCAAACTTTAAGAGACATGCTAAGAGAAACTTTTTTTTTTCCGTTGTACGGAATGGTAACCTTTGTAAAGATGTCTGCTTCCTTGACGGTACAGTGGTCGGCGTGGCCATTTTTCCGTGCCGCGAAGTCTAGGATTGCAGAGTTTACCAGCACCGTTGCCCCTGGTTACCAGCAGCCTGGCTGATGGAAGCAGCTTCTGCAGAGGAGTAGGTGTAGTTCCTGGCGGTACCGACAGTGGGGTTAAGCACAAAGAAAGTGGTCGTCGAGGAAGTGGTAACTGATTTAGGAAACACCATGCGGACCTCGTCTAAATTAGAATTTGGGTCTAAACAGCAGAGCGTTCACTCGGAGCAGAAGCCAAACGGGGCTAGTGGTCTGCGGACGGAGTGACCTGGGCGAGCTTTGACTTTGTAAAGACTCGAATTTACTGGGTGAGCGCTTGGAGGAGCTCTGAGAGGACCGAAGAAAGTCTCTGGGGAAAGTGACGGAGAGCCTGTAAGCTGAGTGATGAGGTCTGGTCTGTGGAGTCAGTGATAAGGGTTCCATCAGGGTGAAGGACGGGGTTCTGGGGTGAATAATTGAGACTATTTGGGGACCTGTGGGGGTGTGTGATGGCAGGGTCTCTGGATAAGTGGTGGGTGCGGGTGAGTGTTGGGAGGTCTGTGGGGTCTGTAATAGGCTGTGTTATTGAATGATGGGGATCTGTGGGAAATGTTCTTTTCCATTTTTCTTGGCCGTAGTTTGTGTAAGGTTTTTCTGGGCTCCGCGAGAAGAAAAAGTCAATTAGACAAAAAGTCGAATAGCCAGGGCTTTATTGGGGTTTGCACACCCGGGCGAGGTTCCCAAGACCGCAGAACGAAGGCTGGGGAAGTCGCGGGCTGGGGAAGTCGTGCTTGAACAAAGCGGAGCGCGCTCTTTAAAAGCAAAGGAATTTCGCGGGCTTCCTACGTCGCGATTGGGGATTGGCCCTGGGAATCCAGGTGTGGGGGTTGCATCCCTTATTCTGATGTCATCCACCTTTTTCCCGGGTGCCGCTTTCCCGGGCATGGCCGCTGCTGCTTTTGTCCCTGGGCCAGCCTAACAGTTTGGCCATTTTACCAGTTGGCATTTATGGATTTCTACTTGGTGACTTGATGAACTTTCAACCTGAGTTTTGCATACCATCCCCAACTCTTCTCTTCTTCTCCCCCATCTGCCCTTTTAGGCCCCTTTCCTCTCTCCACAATATTCAAGCATGACCAAGTTCCAGGTAAGTTTTTATTTGCTGCCCATCCCCTGACCTGTGTTAGGACACTTAGAAGCAAGTATTGTGTAGTGATTAAGAGCACAGAGACTAGAACCAAACTGCTCTTAATTTTGTGAGCTTAGGCAAGTCTTTAATCTCTCTGTGCCTTAGTTTCTCCATCAGTAAAATGGGAACAATGGTGATAATAATAATAATAATAATAATAATAATAATAATAATAATAATGCTTATCTTTGTGGTTGTTGTGTTGATATATAACTTTTTATGTCAAGTGTTTAGAACTGCTTAGCACACACATAGTAAACTGTGTATACGGGTTTGATATTATTGCTATTATTTCTACCATAAAATGTGTATATATAAACACATAAAGAGTTAGGATTAGGGGAGTAGAGCAAGGTTGAAATACATATAGATCATAGAATTCTACCTAGTTATATTGAGCTATTTTTTTAAAGGAGAGGTACAGGCAGGAATGAATGCAGGCAGGCAGGCAGGCAGGAAGAGAGACGAGGAAGAAGCATTTATTTATTTATTTTTATTGTTGACATTGGCTGCTCCCTCCCTAAACCCGGGATGCGAACCTGGGTCCTTGGGATGTACATGGACTGTGCTCCTCCAGCAGCAGCTGACCTAACCTCTGCTCCACCAGGGTTTGCCTAAGCCACTTTCTTAGAAGTAAAGACTTTCTGATGTTGAGGTTTCCGGATATATCCTCATTAGCAATCTTATGATCGCTATAGGGACAGAATTGCTCAGTGAGCCACTTGAAATATGTCTCCATGGCAATTTAAGGTGTCCTGCTGGGGTGGAACTAAAGGGATGTAACTTTGGGAAATCAAAGTCGTGTTAGTACAAAGTGGCTCAATACAGGGATCAAAATCTGAAGGTCAGGAATAATCAGTAAAGTCCTTGCCTTTAAAATTTTTTTCCGGCACACACTGATGGAGTAGCAGCTTGATCAGCTGCCTTCTGCAAAGAGCACAGTCCATATTCATCCCAGGGATCCGTGTTCATGTCCTGGGGCTGAATAAACAACCAAGATGAACAACTAAATAAATAAAGTACTTCCTCCTCTCTCTGCCTGCCTGCCTCTGCTCACTTTCATTCTTTCCTGCAGCTTTCCTTTAAAAAGTTATTTTCCAATACATTTAATCATCTAGGATTTCAGCACAACCTGAGAAATCCATAGCCTTTTTTCTTGTCATGCTCAGAATTCATGATATTCCTGACATATTAATTTCTTTTCTTTCTGTCCTTAACACTTTTTAAAAAATATTTTTTATTGGAGTAACATTGGTTTGCAATGCTATATAAAGAACATATCTATCAAATCACTGGTTTCACATTCTTTGGATAGATACTTAAAAGTGGAATTGCTGGATCATATGTAATTTTGTTTTTAACTTTTTGAGGAACTTCCATACTGTTTTTCAAAGTGGCTGTATCAAATTACATTCCCAACCATGTGGGAGTTTTCCTTTTTATTCTACACCTTTGCCAACACATGTTGTTTCTAGTCTTTTTGATATAGGCCATTCTCACAGATATGAAGTGATATCTTATTGTGATTTTGATTTGCATTTCCCTAACAATAAGTAATGGTGAACATTTTTTCATGTGCGTCTTTACCATCTACATGTCATCTATGTGTCTATTCAAATATTCTTCCCAATTTTCAATAGGATTTTTCCCCTTGGAGAAGACTATTCCAGAGATCAGTTATGGGAGAAAGAAAGAGAGAGGGATATCTTGTGTGCAAAAGAGCATCAGCATGGAGGATAGGAACTTTGCAGCGCTGGAGTTTTTGCTGTTGAGTTATTTGAGTTCTTTATATATCTTGGCTATTAGTCCTTTGTCAGATGTATGAAATGCAGTTATCTTCTCCCATTCAATTGGCTGTCTTTTTGTTCTGATGATAGTTTCTTTTGCTACACAGAATCATTTTAGTTTGATATAGTCCTATTTGTTTTTGTTTCCTTCACCCCTTCTGTCCTTTTAAACAAGTCTATTTCGTTTCGTCATTTGTCCCTTTCATTACAAAAGTGATATATAAGTGACATCAAAACTTCAAATTCTAGAGGAATGTACAACCTAAAAAGACAAAATATCTCATGATCTCATCACCACTCATTTCAGATAAATAATATGATAACTTTTCATCTATACACCTTTTTCTCCTTCATTCTTTGTATTTATATTTACATGTAAACATATAGTTAACCTAAGTCTTCCTTTTGTTATCACTTTTCACAATATACAAACTGTTTTACAACTTGTTTTCCCTTTACACAATAATATTGATAATGGTAGGCATAGTAATGATAACACAGATGATGATAAGTGGTAATATTAGTGGCAGTAACAGGGGCTAACATGTGATGAGTTTATACTGCACCTGGCACTCTATTAATCACTTCATATGCATGACCACCTTTAATCTCTACAACCAATCAAAGTGGGTGGCATTTTTTTAAAGGAACGGTGCAGTCAGGAATGAAGGTGAGCAGAGGCAGGCAGGAAGAGAGAGGAGGAAAAAGCACTTTATTTTATTTTAGTTGTTCATCTTGGTTGTTTTCCCCGGCCCAGGGACATGAACTATCTGGCAAAGGTGGCTGACCAAACTGCTGTTCCACCAGGACATGCAAATGTGGGTACCATTATTACCCATATCTTAACGATGAGAAAATTCAGAGTTGATAAGCAATTGGCATTTGGGGTCGCACACACAGCTGGTCACTGATAGCGTTGGGATTAGTCTTACTTGAGGAATATTCGTTGATAGATATTTTCCTATCAGGACTTAAATATTTTTAACAGCTGAATACTTTTCTCTTACATGAATCTGTCATGATTTATTAGTCCCATATTCAAGGACTTCTGTGTCATATTTGTCAGTTTGGCAGTGATCTCATGTCATCTGTTTTTGTATATTGTGGTGAACATTTCTAGAACTTCTGGCTCAAAAGGTGGGCTCATTTGGAACTTTCATAGATATTGCCAAATTGCCTTTCTAAAAGTTACTGTACATTTACACTCATTTCATTAATGAATTAAAATACCCTTTGTTATCCTTTTGTCATGTTTTTAATCCTTGGCATTTGATAGTTGGATATATCTCCTCTTTTTGTTAAAAAAAGAAAGATAAGGTATAGGGAGGAATGAAGGTTGGCAGGCAGGGAGGAAGACAGAAGAATTTTTCATCTATTTTATTTAGTTGTTCATCTTGACTGTTCCCTCTGGCCGGTGACTGGAACCCAGGTCCTCATGGATTGCACCTGGCTGGAGATGGTGGACTCAACTGCTACTCCACCAGGAGTAGCAGTTTCTTTTGTGTGTGTTTATTCAATTATCAATTGATTTGAATGTCTTCATATTTTTTCCTTTTTCTATTTCTTTTGTGAATTGTTCTTTTACATAAATTGCTTTTTTCTTTGAGTTTTAAAATCTTTATCTTACCGTTTTTTAAACTTTTATGAAAATATAACTTAAATAAAAAATCTTTAGAGGTAGAAATTTTATTGAAGCATACACAACATACAGAGAAGTGCATAATGTGTACAGTCTCATGAATTTATTCAAATTAGAAACACCTAGTACCTGAATCAAAAAACAAGAAATGACAAGCCACTCAAAAGCCTCCTTCATGTCACTCCCAATCACTATCCCTTGACTCATGGGTAGCCACATCCTGATTTCTATCATCATAGGTTATTTTTATGTTTTTAAATGTCATATAGATGGATCATGTTATTACTCTTTTGTTTCTGACTTCTTTCACTCAGCATAATGCTTTTGAAATTCATGCTGGTGTTTTATGTTTTAGTTTATTTTCCATTACTGTGCACTGTTCTATTGTATTAATATATGATAATTGTTCAGTCTGTTCTACTTCTGACGTATGAATTTTGGTTCTTATAAATGATACTTCTGTGAATATTTTTGTACATCTTGGTGAGCACATATGTGTATTTTCATGAATATATACCTAGAACTGGGGTTGCCTGGGTACTAGGTTATGTGTATACTCAGCATCAGTGGATTCAGCTAAAATGTTTTCCAAAATGCTATGTTATTTTACTCTCACCAACAATACATGTGTTCTAGTATCTCACTGTGGTTTAAATTTGCATCTCCCTGATGGCTAACGATGTTGAGCACTTTTTTCATATGTTTATTGGCTATTTAAATGACATCCTTTTGAAGTAGCTGTTCAGATATCTTTATTGGATTTCTGTTGACTTTCTATATTTACCATATTGATTTGAAGTTCTTTATAATTTCTATAGTGTAAAAGTTATATAGGTATTTTAAATATCTTGGAGAAGGCTTTTTTGAAATTATTAAATATTAGCCTCATGCAGGAATATTCTGCTTTTTCTTAACAAAATATTGTAACTTTAATTTCTATCGAGCTGATTGAATAGAAGAATGTAATTACAGGTATCAGTGTCATTCGAGGATGTGGCTGTGGACTTCACCGAGGAGGAATGGAATCATCTGAACCCTTCTCAGAGGACCCTGTACAGAGATGTGATGTTAGAACTCTATAGCCATTTTGTGTCCATGGGTGAGGATGGTTTCCCTGAGTAATTCACAGTGTACCCAATAGAATAAATTTCCATCCCTGTAGTCTTTAATACTTTGACCTTAAGTTCCAGGGACTAGAGTCTTAATCCTGCTTAGACTGAACAAGGTGTTTGTATTTTCATCTCCCATGTCAAATTTATGCTCATTAAAATGTACATCTCTAATTATTTTGAGGTCCCAAAGCCCATATAGATGTACCCAAGTCTTGTATCATTTTCCATTGCAGGATAGTCTGTCACGAAACCAGATGTGATTGCTTCTTTGGAGAGGAGAGGACTTTGGATCATAGAGAAAGAAATGCCAAGTTTGAGTTATGCAGGTAAATAAGAAGTAAACAGATGGGAGATCATAGAAGTAAAATGAATGAGGGTTGGACATGTTTGAAATCTCAGAAATAGCTCCCTAATAGAAGTGAACTTTTTGGGGGGGCTAACTCTAAATTTTTAGTTTTGTGAATTACTATCTCATGGTAATCTTGGAATGAGATGGTGAGGAACGAGACTACGATCTGACATCAGCCTTCTGCTTATTTTTTTTGGTCACCTCAGTTATTTTCAGTCTTCTTGGAAGGTTCTTTCCATTCTGTTTGCGTCCCCTCCCTCCAAATCTTGGATCTGCTCCCCTTGCAATATGTTTTTCCTACTCATGGCTCTCTAAATCTATTTTCACCTCTTTTCAATCTTAAAATAGTTTTCTAAAACAATTAAAGTCACTTATATATTGTTACTTTCCTGTTCTAATGTCTATTAGAGCAATTAGGATTCCCCTGAACCCTCAAGTTCAGAGAGTAGGAGACACATCTATCTTTAATTTCTTTCTTATTGGTATCTAGTCTTAAAAAAAAAAGTAAAAGTCAATACCACCAGAAAATAAAAGTCTGCTCTTAACAAAGATGTACTCACATGGCTTACTCTTCTTCTTTCTAGAAGTTGGGCTAGTTGATGACCAGCTGGAGAGGCACCAGGAAAATCAAAACAGACACCTGAGGCAAGCTGTATCCATTAACAAGGACAGTGTGACTAAGGAGAGAGCTCATGAATGTAATGGATTTGCTAACGCACTTCCTCAGAGCACATGGGTGGTTTCTTCCTTACATATACCCTATACATATGACTCATGTGAGAACAGTTTTAAAGATAATTTAGACTTATGCAATCATAACTGAGGTTTTGCAGTTCAGAAATGTTATGACTTTAATGGGTGTGGAAAATTGTTAGTTCATAGCAGGTATGTACATAGTAGTATGTATCTTTATGACTATGATACATGTGGAAAAGGTCGGAATCCTGAGCCATCCCTTGTTCAGCATGATAGAATTCAAGATGGAGAGAAAACCCATGACTTTCCTGAGTGTAGAAAAACCCTCAACAAGAAATCACTGCTTATTCATCAGAACACTTATGCAGTAGAGAAACCCTATGAATGTGCAGAATGCCGAAAAACCTTCAACAAGAAGGCACACCTCAGTGCACATCAGAGAACACACACAAGAGAGAGACCCTTTGAATGTCATGAATGTGGCAAATCCTTCAGAGAGAAGTCAACACTGACTATACATCAAAGAACTCATACAGGAGAGAAACCTTATCTATGCAATGAGTGTGGCAAAACCTTCCGAGAAAAGACCAAGCTTATCAGACATCAGAGAACTCACACGGGAGAGAAACCCTTTGAATGTTCAGAATGTGGAAAAACCTTCATTCAAAGGGCATACCTCAGTGTGCATCAGAGAATACACACAGGAGAGACACCATATGATTGTAATGAATGTGGTAAATCCTTCAGAGAGAAATCAACACTACGTAGACATCAAAGAACTCATACGGGAGAAAAACCTTATCGATGTTCAGACTGTGGAAGAGCCTTTACCCTTAAACTGAATCTCAGTGCTCATCAAAGAATTCACAGAGGAGAAAAAACGGATGGATGTACCATTTGTGGGAAAGTCTTCTCACGGAAGTCATATCTCATGTTACATCAGAGGGCTCATACAGGAGAAAAATTTGAGAAAGCCTATGAATGTAATGAATGCGATAAAGCTTTCTTCCAGAAATCCCATCTCATTATTCATCAGAGAGTCCACACAGGAGAAAAACCCTATGAGTGTGATATATGTGAGAAAGCTTTCTCCCAGAAATCTTATCTCATTATGCATCAAAGAATTCACACTGGAGAGAAACCCTATAAATGTGGTAAGTATAGTAGAACCTTCAGAGAGAAGTCCAAACTCACTGTACATCAGAGAACCCACAGAGGAGAGGAATACTAAGACTGTCCTGAATGAGAAAAATCCAGGAGTTAAAGCTCATCATGGATTAAAGAACTTAGAGAGAAACTTTAAACCTTCATATAAAAGTTAAAGAAAAAGAAAAAGTTCAGGTGGGGGATCATGCTTTAGCTAACATGGTCAGGGAAGGCCTGTCTGAGGAGCTTAGACCTGAAAATGAGGTGCCAGGCTTATGGGGTGGGGGGAGAACATTCCAGACAGAAAGAACAGCAAGAGCCAAGGTCCTGATGAAACAATTTGACCTTCATACTTGTTTGCTTAGGTGTATACAGAATGAGCATTTTATATCCAAGAGGTTGTTCAAGACTATACAATCTTTTGAAGTCTTGAATATGTGAGAGTCTTCAGTTGGAAGCCAAACCTCACTATATATTCTGGGCACTGGTATACAGAGAAACCTAATGTAATTCATTTCAATAAGCATACATTGAATTGACATGAGGAAAATATTTCAGATTTAATACCAAGCTCATAAAAAACAATAAAATATTATCATTAAGAATAGCTATTTTGTCATCTCTCATAATAGGAAATATGTATCATCTTCAAAAAATAAGAGTTTACAAATGATAACAAGTTATAGATTTAAAGATAATCACTAAAGGAACAATGATTTATAAATATACTATGAATGTTCTAAATTATTAGGATGCATAATCAGAACATTGTAAAGAAAACCGTACTGGGGCATCAGATTCTGTTTCCAGAAGTCACAATGGTTGATAATGCCAGTATTTCTTCAACTTGGTCTATGGTTGAGATTTTGGCTGTGTTTCTGTGTGTTGACCTTCCCCCTCTCTGAGCTTGGACATGCTGTTTTCTCATAAATACTGTGAACTATCTGATAGGCTTTTAGGGATCCTCATTTGACTTAAATTCACCAGAGTTTATTTCTGCTGCCCAGCTGCCCCTCCCATTGATAAGTCATTGTATTTCCTATGCTGTTGCTGATTCTCACATCCAGAAATGGGTACCCAGAGTGATGGCACCCTTTGTGGACCCTTGGGGAGATGTGACACTTGGTTACTGGGGCTTGTTGGTGTAGAAAGCTGGGTCAGAACCAGCAGGCATTAAGCAAAGGAGCGCAGGCATTCCTTGTCATGCAGTGGCTGATAGCTATTTTAATGGTCATCGAACTTAAATTCTCAAGTCTGTGTTTTGAAACTTCGAATACTGAGAGAGAAAGAGGTAGTGGGGTCTGAGAGTTAGACCCCACTATGGGAGGCTGTGGAAAAATGTACTTTATTTAAACTCTTAATTCCCACCCAGTTTCCTGTTTAAGCTGAAATCAATTACATTTTTACCTGAAGAGATTGTATCTGCTTTAATTAAAGACCCTGTAATACCTTCAACTAAGAGTGATATTTTTAAGGGAAACGAGTTTTCATCGCCCTCTATTCCAACCCTTCTACTTCCAAACCTGTAACTGTCTTGTGTTCCAAGCACTTTATGTGATTCACAAACATTAGTTCATTTCATCCTCATTTTACAGATGAAGAAACCTCTGAAGCAGAGAAACTAAGTGCCTTACCCAAGTAGTAGAGATGGCATCTGAACCCAGAACCTCCTCTGCTTTTAATCATTATACTATCCTATACCTCAAGTGATCTGGTGTTATCTGATTAAATCTTTGGATATATGGGAAGTCACTGAATCGGGGTACCTCCAGATAGTGGAAAAAAATCGAGTCAAACATCAGAGGCCTTTTGCATTGTTTATAAATACCATCCTTTATTAAATCCACAAAAGGGAAAAGGAAATCTCTATATCTGGAAATCCGAGTCATGTATTACTGTCTTTGTTTCAGGTTTTAAATACATATTGCACCCCTTGAGCCATTCAGATAAATCGCGATCAGCACAGTGCCTGGTCCATGACTCCCTGGGAAATGAAGGGAGTGAGGGAAGATGAAGTGGACAAGCTGATGGGGTGGGAGTGCTGTTATCTCGGCTTCCCGGGATTCAAGCCATCCTCAGGAACTTACCAAGTGTTCATTCCACTCCGTGAGTTTACCACCTGCCTTGCACACATGATGTCATCCAGAATATGGCTATTGAGCAGGTCTGGGAGGAAGAGAGACATGATGATCTGGTGCATTAGGTACGGGGTAACAGCATATGGAGGGCCCAGGGGTTCTGGGTTCCTTGGGGTCCAAGTACCCTCAATCACTACATTGACTGATTCTGAATGATCTGATTGACTTGTCAGTGGGTATGAATTACCTTAACTGCTCATCCTGAATGACCTGGAACAACCTCAACCCAAATCATGACAATCTCAGGGTCACTTAGACATTTTCCCTCCATTACACATGGAGCTAAGTTTCCTGTTTGTTTCTTGAACCCCAGAAAAATGAAACCATTCTAGGAAAGGTTTGGGAGCTCTGGGTTCTGAGCTAGACAAACTCAGTGCAGTCTGAGTAGGAATACAGAATAGTGTTTCTGACTCCCCAGGCAGAAACTCTGTTCCTTTCCCTACCATTTTTCTGCTTGTTACTAGGGGTTATGGTTTTGATAACTTGGCCCTCCGTGTATTGGGGAGTAAGAGCAAGCAGGGCTGCAGTGCTGCCTCACCATGACATTTGATGTGACAGATGTTCTGGGTGGGTGTGATGCCATTGTCACACCACCAGGCGGAGCTCAGCTGGAAGATGCCATATTCACTGCTGCCGTCAGGATTGTGGTTCACGAAGGAGGTGTCAAAGCCACTCTCATAGTGTGCTACGCACAGCCCTAAGGCAGGGAAAGGGGAGGTAGGAGGTGGGCATGGAGTCTGGGAATAGGGGAGAAAAGCATGAGGGGGCGGGGTAGGACTAGGGGGCTATCATGTCAGTTGTGGGGTGATGATCTTGATCTGATGGTGGTGTTGATGTTGGTGATTCTGGTGAAATGTCAGTGATGGCAGTTGTGATAGTACTCATGACAACAGTTGGCAGTGGTGATATTGACACTAGCCATGGGGGTGATGATCGTGAAGCCAATGATGGTAATGGTATGAGAGTGAGTTAAATCACTCATCATGGTTAGGGGATGCCAGAGAGGATCACGTCCTGGCCTGGGGAAGTGACAAACAACAAAGGGACCCTGGGTCTAATTATAATGGGCAGCTCAGGATGTGGGTGGGACTTGGGATAACTGGAATCTCACAGTCTCCAATGCCGTAGCCCCTGAAGCCGCTGAGGCCCGCCTTCTCCAGCCTCACTGCCAGTTCACAGCGCTCGTAGATCTTGGCATCCACAGTGGCAGCCATCAGCATGGCCAGGGATACCACTGTAGTGCCCCAGGTCAGCATTATGGCACCCACAAACCCTCCTAGCTGGCTCCTTGCTCCAGACTTTACCCCACAGTCTTCAGAACTGAGGACATTCTGGAACTCTGGGCTCTATGAGCAAAGATTTAAGTGATAGATTCTAGAACACAGAAGTCACTTCACTGTCTTTCCCAGTGCCAACTCTGTTAGAGACACATACATAATGAAAAAGTAAGATACTAACAGATACACAGAGAAGGAAGGATACTAAAACAGAGAAATCCAGATATGTCAGAAAGAGGCAGGGAGAGAGGGGCTGGAGGACACACAGGACACCAGGCCTCTCACTTGGCCCACATTACCCTACATTCCTAAGACCATCCCACTCTAGTTACATATACTGGTTTCCTTCATCTCCACTCTGTTCTTCATCGACTCCAATCCCTCCACTCTGCAGAGCAGTCAGCTCTGTTCACTACACGGTGCTTACTTCCACCTCAGATTCTTACTGCTCTACAAAGTACGATCACTAAGCCCTCTGCTCTGCCCCTCATTACCTCTCTTTTCTCATTTCTGGCACCTCCTTCAACTGTGGTCGCCTGAGGCTATAGGTAGGGGAGGGTATGGCTCTTAAAGGGGTAGCATGAAACACTTTTTTGAGTAATAAACCTTCTGTCCTATAGACACCAGTCCATACATGTAAACATTGATCAAACTAGACAACAACAAATCAATATTATGTATGTAAATTTTTAAATAAAAATGCTTTAAAGTGTTGGGTCAGAGGTGTCTGCAGAACTCTGTCTCTTGGCCAAATGAGAATCAAAAACACAACTGATAAAATCTCTTCCAAAATATTTCAAACACAAGTGAATTCCCTAAAATGTTTCATCCCCAAAGTACTTTTTAACATGGTGTCACAGATGCTGTAGGGAATACCTGCAGGGAGCCAGGGGCTGCATTTGTCGCTGGGCTGTGGTTGGAGACAATTCCACCATCCATATGAAGACCCAGCAGAGAAATGCATTGAAAAGCAACTGCTTCCCTGGGGGTGTGATGTGCTCTCTCCTGATGAAGAAGGTGAGCCAGCTTACTGGTTACATATCCCTCTGGCTGTCAAAGGCACAAAGAGAAACCTGCACTATCTGCTGCACCCTCAGGCTTCCAGTGTCTGATTCTAACTTGGCCTTGATCTGTTGTCTCTCATTTTCTCTGGTCCTATGCTCATTTACAAATAATTTCCTACTTACCTGGGGTTTGGCCATTTCTGGTTCTTCTTAGGGAAAAGGCAGACCTGAAGATTGGAGAGGAGTAGAGACTATGAGGGAGTTGTATTATATTTGCAGGCTGGAAGAGACCAAACTGGGATGGGCTTTAAAGGTTCAGCCCCTCCTATTTTTCAATCTAATGCATTCAGAGAACTAACAAGTTTTGTATGTAGCTGGTACTGATCTTTCAGGGAGCAAGAAATCTGAGTTACTCTCCTGATTTCTCTCTTTGCTTTGTCTGCTAGGGAGCTTCTTGTATATTTGTTATAAATACTCCTTAGCTAACTTTAATCGTTCTGGAATGAAGGTTCTCAAATGTTTTCTGGAAACACTTTGGGATATTGAATACATGACAAAAAATTACTTACTGACTAGAAGTTAAGGATCTGGCCTTGGGAACTTTTTGACCTTGAGCAAGTTAGCCTCTCTGGGACTCAGCTTCCCAATTTGAAAAGTGGGAACTACAGGACTGTTCACAGCTGTGACTATGTAGGGCAGGTCATATCATGTGCTTCACACAGTGCCTGGCCCACAGGAGATAATGAGCTAGGTCTGAGGCCCCATTATCACTTGCTGGGCCTGTTGGCAGGAGCCCCTTCTTCCTGTTTTCACGTTTGTCCTCCACAAAGAAGCCTGCAGGTCATCTTTGAATTTTTTCTCCTTATTGAAAATGTTTTATAAGGTGCCCAAGTCTAATTTTTATTTAAATAATAATAATGACCGCTTACATAGCACTGGCTATGTGTCAGGCATTTTTCTAAACCCTTGACCACTATCAGCTTATTTGTCACCACAACTCTATTGATGTAGGCACTGTTATCCTTTTATGGATAAGGAATCCTAGTACAGAGAAGTTAAGAGTCATGCTCTTGGTTAGGCAGCTCGTAGGTGGAGGTTGAAATCAGGCTGTGTTCATATGCTCTCTGTTGTTTTTCTCTTCCCCGCTGTATTCCCAAAGTCTAGAATACCACCTGGCACACAGTGGGTGTAAATCCCTGTGGAGCCCGTTTCAGTGATGCAAGACCAGAAATAAACAAGGATCAAATATACATGCAATATATATTTTAATGTTAATATATAGAGCTTGATTGTTTCAGACTTTTTATAAAAATCAGATCCCTCTTATGGTTTTCTGTATTTCAGAATGAAATACGAATTATGTCCCTGTTAGAGGAGGCCCTATAACATCTGGTTCCCACTCAACTTTCCCTCGTCCACACCTATACGTCCACACCTCCTATACGCCCAACACACTGACGCGGTTTCAATTCCTCCAGCAACTAGGTCCTACATCAGAAAGGTCTTTGCTTCAGATATTTGTGTGGCCGGCTTCTTTCGGTCAGTGTAACTGTCACCTCCAAAGGAGATCGTCCCTATCCAGAGAAAGCAACCTATTAGCCACTAAATACATCCCCTTCATTCTGTTGTGTGTGTGTGTGTGTGTGTGTGTGTTATGCCGTCGTTTATTTATTCTTCCGTTTCTTGCCCTTCAAACGCTATACTGAAAACTCCCAGTCCCAGGCACCGCATGGAGCCAGTGATCCTTCTCTACCTCTCAAGCCTTCGCACACAAAGAGCAATTCCGCCCAGCCTCCGGTCTTCCCATTCAGTTACATCTGCAAACCCCATGCAGCCCTCCGATTTCAAGAGACCAAATTCACGTCCGCTAGAATTTCTCTTAATTGGGCACTTCCCCTCCCCGCCATAAAGAAATTGATCTTTGAAGTCTTAGGAATGACGGCCTCTGCAGAAAAAAGTAAACTCCTGCTCAACACTGCCGCCCAGGAAGGGAAAAGACGTTGTGTGATGCAGCCATCTCATCCGAGCAATGAGATCACTGGCGCGGCTCTCACTTAACTGCGCCTGCGCCGGAGCTCCATTGCTTTCGCGTCTGGCTGGAGGGAGGGGTCTCCATGTTGACTATTGGCGGACACAAGCGAAAAGCCCACACTGAGCATGCGCACACCCGGCCTTTGCAATCTTGTATGCTGTGGAGTCGTAATCGTCCCGAAGCGGAAGTGCTTCTATGAGCCAGTTCTTGTAACGGTCTACCCTGCCGCTAGCAAAAAATTGTTGTCCAGAGAGTGAGGTTGAAAGGGCGAGTGTAAAGGGTGATGGGGGACGTATGATGAGGGTGGCTTGTTAGGGTCATTGATGAGGGGGGTTGCAGTGAGTGATGGGTGACAGGTCAGTGAATGAGGGTCTGGGCTCAGTGGTGGGCAAAGTTATGGGCTAGTCAGGATTGAATGGGGCCTTTATTAAACTTTAACTTTTACACATTTTCCAGCACAGTGACCTGCGCTAAGGGTTCATATGCACCTTTCAGGCACACCCTGCTTTTCCCTCTGCCCCTCACAACCTTGCCTAAGCCCCCCGGCCTGGTGTGAATGCTCCAGCTGAAGTGAATCTGCACCTGAAGCCTGCCTTCTGGCCCCTGGGCAAACGGCCCCAGCGAGGTGAGAAGGAAGAAGCGGCACCTTAGAGGACTCACCTCATTAGGGTCCTCACTAGAGCTTGGGGCACGGGAGGGGTGGGCGGAGCCTAATGCTGCAGGGTGTGGGACTGGGTGTGGGGGGGGAGTGGGGTTGGGGTTGGGGCTGATCTGGCTGAAAACGTCATGAGGGATAATAGTTTCAAAGTGCAGGTATATGGGCGTTTAACAAATAAGTAACACATTTGGATTTTTGATTAATTAGAAAACAGGAAAAGAAAATCAAAAGGAGCTAATTTTATCCCCCTACATTTAAATGTCCATTCCTAGACATGTTTTAGTGTGTAAAGGGGTATGCAGGTATGTATTTAGATGTTTAACATATAGCTTTAAAATGCATCCCAGCAGATTTATTAGCCACCTTTTTTATTTAGAAGTTTACTGTGCTTGAGCTTAAACAAGTATTCAGTAATATTTTAAAACTTTAAATTTAGATACATATGAAGAAAAGCAAACCGTTAAATGTATAGTTCCATATATTTTTAATAACTACATGGCATTTCATCCCTTGTATTCCCTTACTAATCCTGTATTATGAGTCATATAGGATCATTTCAATTTGGCATTGTTAAAAGCAATGCTGAGATGAAGGCACCTACAGAGAAATTGTGATACATTATTTCATTACAGAAAATGCCTAGAAATATAATTTTTGGGTCAGTTCACAAGTGTGTGTGTGTATATATATATAGTATACATACATGCATATATGTATGTGTATGTACATATCTATACTGTGTATATCTCTATCAGGCCCTTTGTGTTAAATGTTCACATGAGGAAAGAGAGTCCAGAACGCACAGGTGGTTGTTAAAACCACATAGCTGCTACAGCACTGCTTCATACACAGCTGGTGTGAGGGGATTTCCAGGCCAATAATTCTGGACACTGGAAGCTTAATGAGCTCTCTCATATAATCTACCTTTCTCCATTCTTCCAGCTCAGACTTCACACATCTCTGCCTTTTCCCGAGAAGAGCAGGAAATGGCCAAATCCCAGGTAGGTATATTGTTTGTTCTTTCCTCTATTTCACCCTGATGTGATGGTCCATACTGGATCTGAGTTAAAATAGAAATTTATTTGTAAATGAGCATAGGACCAGGGAAAATGAGAGACAACAGATCAAGGCCAAGTTAGAATCAGACACTGGAAGCCTGAGGGTGCAGCAGATAGTGCAGGTTTCTCTTTGTGCCTTTGACAGCCAGAGGGATATGTAACCAGTAAGCCGGCTCACCTTCTTCATCAGGAGAGAGCACATCACACCCCCAGGGAAACAGTTGCTTTTCAATGCATTTCTCTGCTGGGTCTTCATGTGGATGATGGAATTGTCTCCAACCACAGCCCAGCGACAAATGCAGTCCCTGGTTTCCTGCAGGTATTCCCTATAGCATCTGTGATACCATGTTAAAATGTTCTTTGGGGATGAAACATTTTAGGGAATTCACTTGTGTTTGAAATATTTTGGAAGAGATTTTATCAGTTGGGTTTTCGATTCTCATTTGGCCAAGAGATAAAGTCCTGTAGACACTTCCAACTCACCACCTTTTTCTTTCACTTTAAAGCATTTTTATTTTTAAATTTGCATACAGTAAAATTGATATTTTGTTGTCTAGTTTGATCAGTGTTTATGCATGTATGGACTGGTGTCTATAGGACAGAATAGTTTTATCACTCAAAAAACTGCCTTATGCTACCCCTTTAGAATCATATCCTCCCCTACCTATAGCCTTAGGCGACCACAGATCTTTTCTGTGTTCATATAGTTTTGTCGTTTAAGAATATCATAGAAGTGGAATCATACCGTATGTAACCATTTTTTAAATTAAACTTTTTTTTTAAATTAGGAGATTATACTTTTTAAAAGCAGTATAAGCAGGAATGAAGGTGAGCAGGCAGGCGGGAAGAGAGAGGAGGAAAAAGCATTTTATTCATTTTATTTGGTATTCATCTTTGTTGTTACTGCCAGCCCCAGGACACATACCTGAGACCTTGGGATGTATATGGACTGAGCTCCAAAGGCAGTTGGCCAAACTGCTACTCCAGTGGGGCGTGCCTAAAATTAAACTCTTGAGATGATTGATTGACATACAGTTGTAAGAATAATACAGGCACTCCAGAGTGGAATAGAGGTTGGGCACAGTTCATGTACATCCCAAGGTTCTGGGTTCATGTCCTGGGCCTTAGGGAAACAACCAAAATCTACAACTAAAGAAAATTAATAAAATGCTCTTCCTCCTCTCCCTTCCTGCCTCGCCTTGCCTTCATTCCTGCCTGCACCTTTCCTTAAAAAAAAGAGGAAGAATACAGAGATCTTGTGTAGCCGTCACCCATTTTCCCCCAGTGGTAACATCTTACAAAACTCTAGTACAACCAGGGTATTGAAATTGTTGTGATTAAGACACAGTTTGATCTTATCCCTATGCTGCCCTTTTAAAGCCATATCCATCTCCCTTCCTGTCATCTCATTCCTAGACCCCTAGTAACTACTAATCTGTTTTCAATATCTAGAATTTTGTCATTTAAAGGATGTGGTATAAGTCAGATCATATAGTATGTGACCTTTTGGGACTGGATTTTTTTCATTCAGTAGTATATACCCTGGAGATTCACCAAGTTGTCGTGTGTCAGTAGTTTTTTGCTTTTTATTGTTGACTGGTACTCCATGGTATAGATGTACCATAGTCTATTCCCCTGTTGAAAGACATTACAGTAGTTTCCAAATTTTGGCAACTATAAGTAGATCTTCTTTAAATATTCACATATAGGCTTTTGTGTGAATGTATTTTCATTTCTCCAGAATAAATACTGGATTGGAATAAATACTGGGATCATATAATAAGTATATGTTTAATTTTTAAAGACTCTTTCAAATTGTTTTCAAAAATGGTTGAATCATTTTTCATTTTATCCAGCAATGTATAAAAATTCCAGTTGCTTCACATTTTTGCCAACACTTGATTGTTAGTGTTTTTTCTATTAGTCATCTAGTTTAGTAGTGGTGACTTATGTTGTCAGTTTGGATTTACCTAATGGCTAATGATGTTGAATAGCTTTATATATGCTTATTTACTTTTTGTTTCTCTTCTTTGTTGAATTATCTGTTTAGCATTAGTCTTCTGCTCTTTTAAAAACTGGTGTTTTCTAATTATTAAGTTTGAGAATTCTCTATATATTCTGTGTACAAGTCCCTTGTTACATAGGTGATTTGTAAATATTTTCTTCAAGTACATAGCTTGTCTTTACAGTCTCTTAAGAGTGTGGTTCACAGAGTAAGAATTTTGAAAATGTCTAATTTATAAATTATTTCCTGTATGGACTGGACTATGCTTTTGGTGTCATGTCTAAGAATTCTTTGCCTAATCCTAGGTCATGAAGATTTTCTCCTGTTTCTTCTATAAGTTTTCTAGTTTTAGGTTTTTATATTTAGACCTGTGATCCATTTTGTATTGTTTTTATACAGTCTGAGGATAAGCTTCTGATTCATTGTTTTGCATATGGATTTCCATTTGTTCTAACCCCATTTGTCAAAAGGACCGTATTTTTTATGAATTGCTTTTACAGTTTTGTAAAAAATGCATTGGCTAAATGGACAAAGGTGAAGGAAGGACATTTGGTACTTGGTGATGGGCATGGTGTGTTGTCATATTTGAGGAATGGTGAGCCTGCACATATGGGTTTATATTTTGTAAATCAAAGATACCTCAATAAATTTTAAGTTAAAAAATCAATTGGCTATTTTTATGGGGTCCATGTGCGAACCCTATTTTGTCCTACCACATTTCATTATAGCTTTATGTTGTCTTAAAATCAAATACTGCAATTTCTCCAGCTGATTCTACTTTTCCAATATTGTTTGGCTATTCTTATTTCTTTGCCTGTATATTTCTATATGAATTTTATGATAAGCTTATTTATATATGTAAAATTATCTAGCTAGTATTTTGATAGGAATTGAGTTAAATCTATATATCATCTTTACTATGTTGTATCTTCTAATTCATGGACATGGTATGTCTCTCTGTTGTAGCTATTCTTTAATTTGATTCATCAACATTATAACATTTTCAGCATACAGATCTTATACATGTATATTAGCCTGCTCAGACTGCTATAACAAAATGTCACAGACTGACTGAAACAACAGAAATTTGTTTTCTTACATTTCTGGAGGCTAGAAGTCCTAGATCAAGGTGCTGTAAGGGTTGGCTTCGGTGAGGTCCCTCTTGCTGGCTTGTAGATGGCCACATTGTCACCATGTTCTCACATAACCTTATTTATTTATTTAAAGGAAAGGTGCAGGCAGGAATGAAGGCAAGCAAGAAGAGAGAAGGAAGAAGCACTTTAATCTATTTAATTGTTCATCTTGGTTGTTTCCCCCTGCCCCAGGTCTTGAACCAGGGGCCTTGGGACATATATGGACTGCCCTGCAGTGGATTAGCCCACTAGGCCACCAGGGCATACCTGCACATTTATTTTTTGATATGATATTTGATTTCTTTCAATAAAGTCATTGTATAGATCTTTTACTTCCTTGGTAAATTTATTCCTAAACATTTTATTGTTTTTGATGCTGTTGTGAGTGGTATATTTTATTTCTTTTTCAGCTATTTCATTATTATTTTAAAAGAATGCAAGTGTTAATTTTTTTCCATTTTTTATTGTGGTAACTTATTATGCACATTAAAATAAACTCATGTGGATAGGTTCCCTATATATGCAGTTTCCCCATTCTTCTACCAAGTTGCCAAGTGTTCTTGACCATTGTCCAGTGGTCTCTACCATCACTTCCCTTTCCCCCCAGTCCCATCCCATTCCCTATTGGTAACCTCAGTTTTTTCGTAAGTGTCCAAGGGTTGGTTTTGTTTCGTCTGTTCCTTTGCTTTGTCTATTCACATTCCACCTGTGAGTAAAGTCATATGGTATCTTTCTTCTTTTGACTTACTTCACTTAATGTAATCTCTTCTAGATCCATCCATGTTGATTAAAATGACAAGACTTCATGTATTCTAAGGACTGTGTGGTATTCCATTGTGCATATATACATCTTCTTTATACATCAGATGAATGCATTGGATGATGGGCACTTAGGTAGTTTTCAGTTCTTAGCTGTTATGAATAGACTTGTAATAAACATGGAGGTGCATAAATCTCTGCAAATGAGTGTTTTGTATCTTTTGGGTAAATACCCAGAAGTAGGATGGCCAGATCATATGGGATTTCCATCTTCAACTTTTTGAGGAATTTCCATACTATTTTCCATAGGGGTTGCACTAATTTGCACTCCTACCTACAGTATAAAAGTGTTCCATTTTCTCTACATCCTTTCCAGCATTTGTTATTTCCAAACTTTTGGATAATAGCCAGTCTCTCAGATATAAGGTGATATCTTATTGTTGTTTTTATTTGCATTTCCCTGTTAGCCAGCAGGAGGAACATCTTTTCATGTGCCCGTTGGCCATCTGTATGTCTTTTTGGGAAAAAAAATCTCTCCAATACTTCTGCCCACTTTTTGATGGGATTGCCTGTTTTTCTGTTATTGAGTTTTATGAGTTTTTTGTATATTTTGGATATTAAGCCCTTGTCAGAAATATGAAATGCAAATGTCTTCTCCCATTTAGTAGTTGTCTTTTGGTTTTGGTGATGTTTTCTTTTGATGTGAAGAAACTTTTTAGTTTGATATAGCTTCATTTTTTTTTGTTTCCCTTGATGCTAAAATTGAGTCTCTAAACACCACTCTAAGGCTGATATCACGGAATGTCTTTCCTGTGTTGTTTTCCAAGAACTTTAACATACAGTTTTGATCACTATCACTTTGTAGTATAGCTCAGGATCTAGGGTGTGATACCTCCAGTTTTGTTCTTTTTTTCTCATGATTGCTGATTCTAGTTATAAAAGTTTTCTCTTTTTTCTTAGTATAGCCAAAGGTCTATCAATTTTTGTTTATTTTTTCAAAGAACCAGCTTTTGGTTTCAGTAATTTTCTGGATTGTCTTTTTGATTTCTATTTTATTTATTTCTGCTCAAATTTTTATTGTTTTCTTCCTTCTACTGACTTTTGGCTTCAATTATTCTACTTTCTCTGTTTGCTTTAGATATAGGATTAGATTTTTTATTTGTAATTTTTCTTGTTTCTTGAGGTAGGCCTGGATTGCAATAAACTTCCCTTTCAGAACTGCTTTTGTTGCATACCATAAGTTCTGGTAGCTTGTGTCTTTATTCTCGTTTGTCTTCAAGTACTTTTAAGATTCTCCTTTGATTTCCTCCTTAATCTGAGTCATTCAGAAGCATGTTGTTTAACCTGTAAATATTTTGGAATCTTCCAGCTTTCTTTTTCTGGTTAATTTCTAATTTTAAGCCATTATGATTGGAGAAGATGCTTGGTATGATTTCAATCTTATAAATTTGTTGAGACTATTTTATGTCCCAATATATGGTCTGTCCTTGAGAATGTTCCATGCACACTTGAGAAAAATGTGAATTCTGCATTTCTTGGATGAAGTGTATGTCTCTTAAACCCATCTGTTGAAATTTGTCATTTAAAGCTGTTGTTTCCCTGTTAATTTTCTATCTGGTCAATCTATTCATTGTTGTAAGTGGAGTGTTGAAATCTCCTACTGTTTTTGTATTGCTGTCACTGTCTCTTTTAGTTCTGTTAATAATTGCTTTATGTATTTTGATAGTCCTTCATTTGTTACATATATATGTTATGTCTTCTTGCTAAATTGACCCCTTAATCATTATATAATGTCCATCCTGTCTTTTGTTATCCTCTTTAGATGCAAGTCCATTTTATCTGATATAAATTTGACTCCCTGTTTTGTTTTGGTTTTGGTTTTGTTTATACCCATCACTTTGCGTATGCTTTTCTATCTCTTCGATGTGTTTGACATTCTGTGTTTATTTCTATGTTAGGCTTCCCTGATGTAAAGGCCTTGTGTTAGGCTGTCGAATTATACAGAATAAACTTGGTTTGAACACTGATTTTCTTTAATAGTGTTCTATCAACACTGGTTGGATCTGTTGAGGCTCTAAGGTGAGCCCTGTGTGGAGGCCTGAGAGTCCAGCCTTCAGGGTTGGATGGAGATGGTGTGGGAATGCAGAGGTTTTCCCCAGAGTCACAGGCATGAACAATAAAGCCCACAGAGAGAGACCCAAGAGTTGTGGTTCCACAGTCATCAGCAGGCTGCAGTTCCAACACATCTCACAGAACAGAGGTAGCCCGACCCTCTTTTCTGAAAGTCTCAGTTCTCTAGAGAAGTTGCAGTCCCAGCAGGGGATGGTAACCATGCCCTTAGACCCAGGGGGAGGAATTTCAGGGGGGCCAACAGCGCAGTACCAGTGTGCTAAAGGTGGAGAACATGGACACTTCCCCCCATGGGCTTTCCCATGATGGTGACTTCCTCTGCCAGCTCCTTAGGGAGCTGTATCTCTGTCTCCATTTACCAGGGCGCTAGTCCTCTTTCCACTCTGTGATGAAGCCTCATGCCTCAGTGACTGCAAACAGCTCAGGAGTGCTCACTGCTGGAGAAAGTCTCTTAACCGTGGGGGAATGGTGGTTTCACCTGATTCTTCCTGAGGCCTAGCATCTGGGAACAGAGTGATGTGGCGCTGAGACAGATGGGCTTTTCCTACCTTTTATGGAGGCGTATGCCCCCCACACACACACAATGGAGATGCTGGTTGATTCTTTTCAGATTGTAGTAACCAAATAGATATTTTCTTAGTTGTTCCACAGGGAGGAGGAAGCTTGAGATCTTAACAGTCTGCCATCTTGGAACTGGAACTATTATTTCTTTAATCAATCTCTCTCATCTCCTTCTAGAATACTTATTAATTATATGTTGGCTCAGTTAATAGAGTCTGATAGTTCTTGTTGGATTTCTTCACATTTAAAAATTATGATTCTCTCACACCTGAATAATGGCTAAATTCCTATCTTTGAGTTCATTCATTTTCTTTTCCATCTTATCTGCTCTAATTCCAATGCTTTGTAATGCATTCTTTATCTCATTTACTGAGTTCTTCAGCTCTATAATTTATTTGGTTCTTTTAAAAAGATTTTAAGATCTTTGTTATCCTTTCTGTTTATTAATTTTATTCCTCAGATCATTCATCGTATTGCCTTTCTGAGTTTTCCTGTAGCCTTTTGAATTTCTTCCTACAGCTATTTTGAATTATTTACCAGTTGAATCACAGTATTTCATGTCTTTGGGTCCAGTTCCTGAGAAGTTTGTCATTTCTTTTTTGTGATACCATATTATTATAATGTCTCATAGTGTTTGACTGAAAGTGCCTCTGCCACCACATTTGAAGTAGTGAACACCTTGTTTAGGTAAGATCTTATTTACTTTGATTGGTAATTGGAAGCTTTCCTTGTTTTGCAGGAGGTGGTGCTATAGCACAGGTTTTTTATTTGTCTTACTACAAACGGACTTGTTGCTAAGGTTCGACTATGTGCCTATTTGTGCAGTGCACACTCACACACACACAATCATGCAGTATGTACTCTTTTGCTCACTAGTACAGCTGTGAGATTCATCTGTGTGGATATCCAGTTGTAGTTCATTCATTATCAGACAGACAGGATTCCATGGAAAGGCAGTCACAGGTTGCCTTATTGTGCTGTTAAAGGACACTTGAAAATTCACAATTTAATATTAGAAGCAGTGCTAGTATGAAATCGTTTCCTATTACTGGTCTCCTGTACTTGTTTCCTATTACACACGTGCATAATTTTCTCTAAGGCGTGTACGTAGGATTAGAATTACTGGACCATAGTATACAAATCATTAACTTTAGTAAATAATGCCACACGGTTTCCCCGAGCAATTACTAGTTTTCATTCATACCAACAGTGTGTGAGTTCTCATTTCAACATAGTCTTATGGTATCTCAGTCTGCTTAATTATATCCTTTCTGATGGGTGCATAATGTGGCTTAAATTTTCATTTGCCTAAGCGCTGATGAGGTGTTGAGTACATATTAATTTACCTGAGTGCTCGTGAGGTTGAATACATTGTCTTACGTTCATAGGTCATTTGGCTTTTCTTTTCGGTGGCATGCCTGTTTACATCTTTTATTTATTTTTGTTTATTTGTGTGCCTCTTGTTGGTTTATAGAGGTTATTTTATATATTCCAGATAAGACCTATTTATCACTTATGAATGGTGCAGAATAATCCTATTTCCCCTTCAATAGCTTGCTGACTATTGTACTTTTAACCTTATAACATTTATGTCTTTTCCTTTATGAGTAGTGGTTATCGTGTCTTGTTTTAGAATTCTTTCCCTACCTCAAACCTATGAAAACATTTGCCTGTGTTATTTTCTAGCCAGTTTATTGTGTTACTTTCCACAGTAGAATTACAGTTGACCTACAGCTGGTTTTGTGTATGGTCAGAGTTCGGGGTTAAATGTAATTCATATCCAGTAACCCATCCACATATATCTGAAGAGATCATTCTTCCCTACTGATTTGTAGTGCCAACTTTGTCATAATGCCAGTGTCCATACATACTGGATTCTCTTTTTAGTTACACTGGATTATTTTTTTTATCCTTGTGCTAATACCGCATTGTCTGACACATTCTATTACTTAATGGAATAGTTTTTCTACCCTGATTTATGATTTTCTCACAAAGTAGGTCACTAACTTGATAGAACATTGATTTTCTGTAGCAAATTATCATGAGCTTGGAACCCAATCAGAAGTTCTCTTACATTCCATGCTCATCACCCAGTGGCCAGCATTTTAGGATAAAAGGAATGTATAATTACAGGGACTGGTGGCATTTGAGGATGTGGCTGTGGAGTTCACCCAGGAGGAGTGGCTATGCCTGAACTCTCCACAGAGGCTTCTGTACAGAGACGTGATGCTGGAGACCTACAGCCACCTGGTCTATGTGGGTAAGAACGACTTACTGAGGTAATTTAAATGTTCATGATTATTTTGTCCAAGAGAGGGCCCTCTTCCCCTCAGTTCTGGAAACTTGCAAGGTCTCTCAACTGCTTGAAATGTTTGACATTGAATTCCAGGGGTCAAACTTCCTTTTTCTGTTTGCTCTCCTGACAAGGTATTTGTGAATTCAAAGTCAGGTGAAATGGTTTGACTTTACCATTGTGTCAGGTGATGGGTCCCTTGTGCTGCCCCAAATTCCACCTTCTTCTTTCTCAGAGGCTGTGAAGATCCAAGAGGTATCACTACAATTTCTCATTAGCAGGGCAGCAGGTTACCAAGCCAGACCTTATCCTCAAATTGGAGGTAGAAGAGCCATGCCCAGCAGAAGGAAAAATCCCTATTTGGAGCTTCCCAGGTAAGTGGGATTGACCCAGGCTATGGGGACATGAGGTCCCAGTTTGTCAGTCATGGGTAAGACCTCTGAAAGGGCTCCAAGAAAATCTTGAGATAGACTTTGACCCTTTTATGATGTTGGAGGACAGAGACAAGACACCACAGAAATAAGACTCCCTCCCCTATCCCATACCCACCAGATCACTCTCTTTTTATTGTTACCTGTATACCTCCATTTCCCTAAAAGATTACTTCCTCGGTGGTGTAACATCCTTCCATTAAGAGGCCTGCTGTAATGCATGGTTGTATAACTGTTTCCTATGTTATGAGTCATTGGTGATTATTGCTTAGATTCATTAATTCACTAATAGTTGCAAAATGGTGATATTCTAATTCCTTACTTTGCTGACTAGCTCAAATATTTCTATAAAGAGGGACTGCCCTCTATTTGAGTATATATTAGTTACACATGATTACATATTGTAAAGATAAGGAACATAGTATATATATGGATTATATGTATTTTCATTTACCAGTTTCAAAAGAGTGGACTTTGTAGCATCATTTACAGATGACTAACATGTATTTTTTGATTATCACTTATTGACTTATACATTTAAACACTTATGTTTAAAACCACTGCCTTATCTTTATGAATCAAACTACTCTATCTCTGGTCAAGTAGAAAACCCCTTCAAGTTGGTTCCTTAGACTTTGGTAGCTTCCTGTTTTATTTTATTTATTTCCTATATCAGATCTGAAATCAGCCAATTCTCCAAGGAGCCTTATTCTTTTCAGTGGCACATAACGTTTTCAGGCCACAATTCGGATTTTAAGGAATTCTTTCTAGGCCTTTTCATTGACAGAATTGTTAACTATATAAAAATATTTTTGAAAAGAAAATACATCCTGTATCCAAATTTATATTTCTAAATCAGATTCTGAACTTTAAAGGTTTTAAATTTATTCACATTACATCTGGTGGTCGTATTGTTGACATTATTCTGTGACTGCTGAATGTGTAAGTGGGTTGAATCAACTGAGGTAATAATGCTGGTGCCATTGAGAATAGCATTGCCATTGAGAACTTTTCAGCATAACTGTTAGGAAACACAGGTGAGGGAATATTTATTAAATGGGAATTCTTTTATATTCCGTTTTACTTCATGATAAAATTTTTACTTGGTTCCAAACTCAAATCTAGAAAACGAGATAAAATCGAACAAGTTCAGCTTCTTTCCCCTCCATCTTAAGCCTTTCTTTCTTCCCGCTACAGGTATCTCTTTATTAAAAGTCTGTGTTTCCATTGCATTTTACAATATATGCCTATATAAACATGTGCTTTTATATATTTGTTTCCTTCCTTCAAGAACTAGTAGCCTTCTATGCACATTATTATTCCCCTTTTTCTACTTAACAAGTCAAGAAAATGTTAAATAGATCAATATATTCTTTATTTCTTTTTATAGTAATGTAAAGCTCTTCATAATCATAAGAGTAGTGGTTGTTGTAGTAATTGCTCTAATATACATGAGAGTACTTCCTATGTGCCATGCATACCCTGTTATAAGTAATTTAATCCTATCAACACCCATATGGGCGGGCACTGTTATAATTCCTGTTTTCCAGGTGAGAAAGCAAGATACAAATATATTAGTTCATTTCCTGTTTGCCCCAAGATTATGATTATCATACATTTCTGTTACATTAGGCTTGGTTAGAGACAAGTTCTGTTTAGAAATTAACTCTTAAGAACAGCTTTTGTATTTTATTTTCATACTGAAAACCAGTAAGATTTGCTTCAGCTTCAAAGAGCATGTTTATGCAAAATTAAATGAAAACTGACAGTGAGCTGTACTTATTTTCTGAATGGGAAATGGGTTAAATAATTTACTTAAGGTCACAGAGCGAGTGAAAGGCTGAGCCAGAATCTGACACTGAACTAAAGAGCTCATGACCATAGCCTCAGATTCAGTAGATCCTTGGAGGAGCTGGGGTCCTGTGTTTTTTGTTATTGCTTTCCCTGTGATTCTGAAAGTCATGTCCACTTCAAGAACTAATGCCTTGCTGTGTAAAGAAAGGAAGTCTTAGGAAGAGAAACCACATCTGAATGATCCATTTTAAAATTCATAATTGCTATTACAATATTATTAAATCTAAGTAGCGATATGAATAGTTATTTTACTCTTACAACTTTTCTGTGTTTGAATTTTTTCATGTAAAGCGTTAGCAAAAGATGAAAGCTACAAAATCTTTTTGAAAAATCACTATGTCTGCAAAAAAGTTTACTGTATTTTATTGATTTTAAGTCACACCAAGAAAAACAAATGGCAGCCAATTAAATTGTAACATGTTATTGTCAAGTACATCTGGATTCAGAGGTGTTAAAATGTGAAATAGTAAGCATCATGAAATGGATGAAATATGCCCTGTCAAAGGCTAGGTTTTATAGTTTAACTGTCTAAATGAGTGGTACAGATGAGTACTTTAGAAGTTAATAAGATTTAGTTATATAGGAAGACCAGTAAGCTTTTTTGAAAAGACAACTGCTTTTGGAAAGTTATCTATATTCTGAGAATAGCAGAAGAGGGAGGACTGGGCTTTGTGGATGACATAACATAAAGGGTTTGTAGTTATTAATAATAAGACATAGTTTTTACTAAAATTAGTGTAGAACAGGGACAGAAGATGGTGTTGAAACTCTGAATGTAAGCTTAGATGGATACATTGGTGAATCCAGATTGGACAAAGACTTAGAGTTCGCTTGTTTTTGTAAGGCTAGTTATTCTAGATCTTTCACTTAGATTGTAGATTCAGAGTTTTAAGATTTGAGTTCACAAATTACAAAGTTGCATTTCTACCTAGGTGGAAATAGTGTAAGTCAGCTACAGTTAATAAGTCATATATAAAATTTGAAAATAGTATCAGCTTTCATATGGCAGGACATTATAAAGAAGGTCCATTCTATAATGTCAAAGTATAAAGATGGTTTATTGTACTTCTTTCTAGAAGAAGTCTGCCAAGTTGATGAGCAGATTGAAAGAGAGCACCAGGATGACCAAGATAAGTGTTTTTTTATACAAGTTGGATTCCCTGACAAGAAAATAATTACCCCCACCAACAGTGGCTATGACTATAATGAATTTGGGAACACACTTCATCTGAGTACAAACCTTATTGCTTCAATACAAATATCCCATAAACATGAGTCATTCAGAAATAATATGGTAGATAATTTAGACTTGTTTAGTAGAAGCTCTGTAGGAAAGAAACATGATAATGGATGTGCAAAATTATTCTTCCATACTGAGTATGGGAAAACAAATCCTGGAGTGAAACCCTATGGATACAAAGAGTGTGGGAAGGCTCTTAAGCGAAAAAAAGGTCTTAGTTTACATCAGAGAATTAAAAATGGAGAGAAACCCTTTGAATGTACTGCATGTAGGAAAACATTCAGCAAGAAGTCACACCTCATTGTACATTGGAGAACTCATACGGGAGAGAAACCTTTTGGATGTACTGAATGTGGAAAGGCATTTAGCCAAAAATCTCAGCTCATTATACACCTGAGAACTCATACAGGAGAACGACCTTTTGAGTGTCCTGAATGTGGAAAAGCCTTCAGAGAAAAGTCAACTGTCATCATACATTATAGGACTCATACAGGAGAGAAACCTTATGAATGCAATGAATGTGGAAAAGCCTTCACTCAGAAGTCAAACCTCATTGTCCATCAGAAAACCCACACAGGGGAGAAAACCTATGAATGTACTAAATGTGGGGAATCTTTTATACAGAAGCTTGATCTAATTATACATCATAGTACCCATACAGGAAAGAAGCCCCATGAATGTAATGAGTGTAAAAAAACTTTCAGTGATAAGTCAACTTTGATTATACATCAGAGAACTCATACAGGAGAAAAACCTCATAAGTGTACTGAATGTGGGAAGTCTTTCAATGAGAAGTCAACACTCATCGTGCATCAGAGAACTCATACGGGGGAGAAACCCTATGAATGTGATGTTTGTGGAAAAACCTTCACCCAAAAGTCAAACCTTGGTGTACATCAGAGAACTCATTCAGGAGAGAAACCATTTGAATGTAATGAATGTGAGAAAGCATTCTCTCAAAAATCCTATCTCATGCTACACCAGAGAGGTCACACAGGAGAGAAGCCCTATGAATGCAATGAATGTGAAAAAGCTTTTTCACAGAAGTCATATCTCATTATACATCAAAGAACTCATACCGAAGAAAAACCCTATAAATGTAATGAATGTGGTAAAGCCTTCAGAGAAAAGTCAAAGCTCATTATACACCAGAGAATTCATACAGGAGAGAAACCTTATGAATGTCCTGTATGTTGGAAAGCTTTTAGCCAAAAGTCACAGCTCATAATACATCAGAGAACACATACAGGCGAGAAACCCTATGCATGTACTGAGTGTGGTAAAGCCTTCAGAGAAAAATCAACATTCACTGTACACCAGAGAACTCATACTGGAGAGAAACCCTATAAGTGTACAGAATGTGGGAAAGCCTTTACCCAAAAATCAAACCTTATTGTACATCAGAGAACACATACAGGAAAGAAAGCCCATGGAAAAGGCCACAACCGGAAGTCAAAGTTCACTACACATTAGCAAATTTAGCAGCGCCTGTTATGTACACTGAAGGAAAGTTTTGTCAACTTAATTAGCATTTTAAAAGTATGTTCTGACTTCTGTTTAAAATATTGAGAGTAAAGTCAGCCATTTTTCTTTTCATCTCAGTCTTTACCAAAAAGGGAGAAAAAATGGAAGTTTAATCTCTGATCCTGACAAAATTAGGAGATTACTGAAACCCTGACAAGAGGACTGCAGGAGGCAGGTGCAATCAAGCATCAGTGCAGGAGCTCTCAGAGAGAATGCTCAAGGATGCAGATTTGAGACAGCATTGGTAGACACAGGTTCAGGATATATCCTGAGGTACAAGACCATATAGACATATATACACACACAGCAATGGCAACAGACGGTATGGCCAGGAGAGAGGTAGGATGTTTCCTAGACCCAGCTGCGGTCTGAGGAGAGACGGGAAGGGACCTCAAGAAGGAATCGCTCAGATAAACCATATTTTCTCCTCATGGTAGGAGCGGTTGGCAGGGCCTGGAGCAAGAGAAGGGAATGTTCTTGTGAAGAAACCTACGCTACCCTATTTACTGACTCTGGAGAAGTCAAATCTAAAAGAACAATCAGTGAAAAAAAATCCCAGTTGAAAGAAAAACTCTGATCTGCCTAGAATATGGCTCCAATTTCTTCCTCCCACACGAAATGCCAACGAATAGCTAGTCCAGGAAGAACTTTTATTCAAAGAGGAATGGTTTCAAAGTAATAAAAACCATAAATGGCTTTTATGGCTTTTGAGCCAGCAATTCCACTTCTAGGAATGTATATACTTCCGCATGTACAAAACGAACAAACACAGAGGTGTTCATTGATGCACTATTTGTGTAAACAGAATTGGTAGTTGTCCAAGTGATAACATCAGGAATCTGGTTCCTGAAATCTTGGGACATTCATATAGCAAGTTCCTAGGTAGACAAAATATAAGAGAATTTGGACACCATTTGTTTAGTGATTTGCACGCTCTCCAATTACATTATTAGTTGAAAACAAGAAGGTGCAGGACAGTATTATATGCTACCACTTGAACATAAAAATGTTCAGGACATAATTGAGTGTATATGCATAAACCATCTCTGGAAAGAATGAGAATCTGGGAACCCTGATTACCTCCGGGAAAGGGAAGGGGACATGGGTGGCTGGGGGGATGGGAATTGGGAAGGAGACAACTCTGTATCCTTTAATAACTTAAAAAAATTGTACTCTGTGGATATACTTCCTTTTCAATAAAATAAGTAAAACTATAAAGGTATACTTTGTTCTAGTGCTGTAATAATGAAGTCAGGTTCTAGACACAGGATTTCATAACATGTGATATAGATATGCTCCTCGTGGAATTTATTTTTTTAGTGAATAAAATGAATAGCCAGATAAAAACAACTATCCAATTGGTTTCAGAAGCACAAAGGCATTTCTTTCCTAAGGATGCCAAATAAAGCGATTTCCATGTCAGCTGGGACCACACTGTGTAAACCGAAAACAATTGAGGCTGAACATTTTGTATGCACAGTGACATCTGTGAAAATACCCTGTACTGAAGTCCACTTCAGTCTTCCCATATATTAACAAAATGATTTTAATTACTGTATTTGTGTCTTTTGACAAGAGATGTAAACCATGAACCCACAGAGAGGCTGAGAAACTCATCCCCCGCCCCAGGTCATACTACGGCTGCTGCTGTGAAATTTCCCTGGATGAGACACAAGTTGAGTCAGGGTCTGAATGGACACAGTCAAAGACTGTGGAACAGCTCATTTGCTCCTAAGTGAGAGATCCCACTTGTGGATGACCAGGTTTGTGGTTCTCATGATTCTGTGGTTTTCCTCTGGGCTCATCTCTGTAGTGGAACTGGCCAATCAAAGTCAAGCCATGTAAAACCTGGGTAAGACACGCCCTGGTGGAGTAGTAGCTAGGTCCGCCACCTCTCCCTAAGTGAAGTCTGCAAACATCCCAAGGACCCAGGTTTGTGTCCTGGGGCCAGGCAGAACCACCAAGATGAACAACGAAATAAAATAAATGTTTCTTCCTCCTCTCTCTCCCTGCTTGCCTGCCTACTCAGCTGCATTCCTGCCTGTACTTTTCCTTAAAAAAGAAAAATAACTTGGGTCAGTATTTGGATTTAACAAAGCTGGGTGAGTCAGAACTCAGATCCTGCCTGTGCTTTCCCAAGCCTTGCTTTTCCCCTAAATTATCCTGCAAGAAATGAACAGTGGGATCACTTTTTTTAATGAGATATCTAAGTCAGACACATCACATTTAGTGCCTTGCCAACGGAGGATGCCTGAGGAAGAAAGGGACTGCCTTGTCCCTGGTGGTGTCTGCTGAGAAGTTGCCCAAGAGCACTAGAAATGAAGCCTTTCATCTTCCTGCTGACAGAGAATACTCCTGGGGTTTCAGGCCATCAAAGGTAATCCTGAAGTGGGTGGATGGGGGTCAGATCTTGCCATTTCAGTTGATCCTGGACCCCTGCTTCCTGGGTCACGGATGGTCATCTTATGGGCCACATGTGGCTGAATGCAGGTGAGTGAGGTGGGACCTCGTGGGATGAACATCAGGATGTGGATAAAGGGAGTGGACTTAGAGGAAGAGAGAGAAGGGTAACGAAGGGTTCAGCAAGCCTGAATGGGGCAATGAGAGGCAGAGTGGGGTTGAGCTGGAAGACCAGAGAGAAATAGGGAAAATGTCAAATGGAGTGAGTTACTAGAGGAAAAAAACAGGTGAATGTAAGTAAATAGGACCAACCCCAGGGAGAGCAGGTGAATAGAGTTTCAGTGAGTGAATATGCAGACAGTGGATGTTGGAAATGTGGACAGAGTGGAGTAAATAGGGTGTGATATGAGGCTTGGCGGGCACGACAGTGGTGAATGTGGCGAAGAAGACTGACCATTAAGGTGGCAGACCAGTGGACTGGAAATAGGTGCTCTGTGGTGAGTAGTGATGGGCATCTGCGAACTTGAGCTATAGGGTCTTGGGATTCAGTGATGCAGGATCTCATGGTGTTGAGGAATTGGTGAGGACTGAAGGAGTGGGGAAGGTGGTCATTGGAGTCCCTGCACAAAGCAGAGTATATGGGATGGGAATAGCTGACGCTCAGAACACAGGGCTCGATGCCTCCTCTGTGCTCTTCTTGCTTATGTCCTCTCTGAGAGGGAAAGACCCAAATCGGTTCTGTTGTGCCCATGGACCGGCCCTGAGTCCTGCTCCTCCCCCCATTATTTATGTCAGTCGTTTGTCTACTGCTTTAGCTAAAACCTCTAATATGACCCCTCTTCAGCCTGTTCCCTAGGATCGTCAAGACTGTGCTGGATCATTAAGATCAGCCCTGTGGACCCTTAACTGACTTAGACCACCCAGATCAGCACTGAGCCCCCATTATTTTAATAATTTATTTCATAGTAGTTTCTTATTTCTTTAGGAAAAGTCTCCTCCATATTAATTATTATCCCCTCACCTCATCCTTTATGTTAAATATGAAAAAATTCCCTTAATACAGTGACAGACATACATTACCAGGCAAACGATTCCAGAGCTCATAAACCAAAATTAACATACTTGAGACACATGGCTTATTAAGTCAATTGAAAAGCACAAAATAGATATTTAAAAAACAAGAAACAAAGGGAAAGTGATAGGGTAAATTAACATACTTAGGACAGGATGCAAAGGAGCGAAGGAGCACATTTCCTGAATCCTGTGTCATACAATGTTCATACACCCTGTCACTGTCTCCCTCAGTCACATCAGCTTCATCAGTTATGAGGCTCAGAGTTAAAGTTTGACCAAAGAACCCAGTCACACTGATAGTGCCCGAGGCCAGTGACATATAGTCATGGATTTTGCCTGTGTTCCATGGAGCAATACTGAGTGTCACCAACTGATGACTGATTTAAGCAAAATAAAGCTGTTCCACCAGGGCATGCCAAATTGTTTTTCTTTATATCAGCAACAAACTAGAAAATGCCACAGCTTCAGTTTGGGGGAGCAGAGGCAATTCACAGAGCCAGAGACCCTTGAGAGGAATTTACATTTGGGTGAGGTGAAATTCAATTGCAGTCTCGCCCTGGTGGCCTACTGGTTTCAACTTGGTCCAGTTCACATACATCCCAAGGTCCTGGGTTCAAGATGGAGGGTCGGGGAAACAACCAAGATGAACAACTGAAAAACAATAAAGGCTTCCTTCTTTTTCTGCCTGCCTGCCTACAGACAGGGAGAAAAACTGCTGAGGCCTCTCACAAGGATGAGGGAAGTGGAAAACAAAAGTCATACAGTTAAAGACATGTCTATAAATGTCTTAATGTGCAAGGAAAGGAAAGGATGACAACTGGAGGGAGAGAAAGTGAAAAGGCCAGGGAAGGGAAGAATGACCTAGAGAGGCTTCTTCTAACTCAAGGAAGCAGATAACAATCAGATCCTGAGAATAAGGAGGATAAGCAGGATTTTTTCTCTAAGGAAAGAATGGGGGAAGATATGTGGAGAGATCATTTAATGTGAGGAACTCACACCCATGTCCTATAACCCAGAGGCTTACTTATCTCCTTTCCTTTAAGGAAGATGGATACCATGTCAAAGGATCCTCACCCTCACCAGCTAGAATCTTCCTTCTCTTTCTAGTTCTCACTCACTTTAGAGTTTAGATTTTTCTTTCTGCCCTCCAAGGCTCTATTTTCTCAAATGGGAAGGTCAGGTCTGGTTTGGAAACTTGCTATCCTGTAAGAGAACATGATTCAGGATTTAACACCCCCTGGGGGGGTCTCGGAAGACTGAAGAAGGGGCAGCTTCAGGGGCTACACGATGAGGTTGCTCAATTTTCTATCTCCATGAAGTCTGGCCATTTTCCTTGGGAGGTGAGAACAAACACCTCCAGGGTACAAAAAGGATGAATTTCACCCCCGAGAATTAGCAGCATTTCAGAGGTAAAAAGTTCCTGTTTATCTTTTCCTCATCACTCAGGGATGATCGCTTCAGATGGAGCCTCAGCTTCAGATGGAGCCTCACATGTCATTACAAGATCACTGACATTTGAGGATTTCACCCAGCAGGAGTGGCAGCCCCTGGGCTGTCCTCAGACTTGTCATGGTGATGTGAATACTTTAGAATTGTAGCCACCTGGTCTTTGGGTAATCTGGTATTTATGATGATTGTGTCTGACGTAGAGCCTTTTATTTCTAGGTTTTGAAATCTATCTTCCTTATCTTCAAATGTCACTGATGGAATGAAACATGATGGCTCCATTTGAAGTGATTTTCTCTGGATGATGAGGAAAAGATACATAGCAATTCCTTCTCTGTTCACAAAAACAACATCTGCATTCAACCTGGTTTTTGTTACATGGAGAGAGAAAAATCTAATTAGAGAAACTTCTACTTTTGGTGACAACAGAGAAACATTTAGCTGAGCAATGTTCTTGTTGAGAACTAAACTGGATAAAAGCCAAACATCGTTATTTGGAGACACCAGAAAGTTGATTAGGCACCTGAGATGTGAGAGACCGAGATGACAAAGACCAAGACTATCAGACTAGATGAAGACCAGGTCCACCGATATAGCATGTGCTACCTGTAAGAAGTAGCCTTCTTTAGTCCTGCCCTTAGATTCTGTGGTGAGTGCTTGCCCCCAAAATGTGTCAGTCTCTCCAGGACCATTTGGGCAGGCCACCAGGCGTGACTCTAGTGCTGTAAGCAGATTGCACTTGGTTCATGCCACCACATTTCTTTCATGGGCTTTGTGAGATTAGGTCACCAGAATGGGGCTGCCATACTGATTTAGATAATGCTCACAGTAAACACAGGATGTGTTCTGGGCTCTGGGTTATACAGGTTCACAACCAACCCATGGAGGAATTAAGCTACATGTATGGGCCCATGGATTAGCTCATCTGTCAGTTACAACTGTGCTGCCACCTCTGTATTCAGTATGCAAGAACAGTGGAGTGTCTTTATTATGAAAAAATGTGAGGAACGAAGGGATGGAGAAAGATATACCAAAGGTATATCCAGCTAAAGGAAGTAAGTTTGTTTCTATCAATATCAGGCATGGGGCAAGAGCCTCCAAATTCAGTATATTTATGAACACTGTGGAGAAAGCAAAGTGAAAGAGAGAAGGGAGGTGGACGCAGGGAGTATATATTTGTAATAGTTTATTTAAAACAGAAAAAGTATCTGCAGCAAATAGGACAAAATATACAAAATCTATTAACACTGGGCAGGGGTAGTCAAAGTGTTTTTCTCTATACATTTTGGTTTGAAATAATTCACAATTTTGAAAAATAGCCCAAAACTTTAAACATATACTAAGAAAACACAGAGAAATGAACATAAATTTAAAGACAAAACATTTAATAGGACGAAGAAGGATATTTTATATTAATACAATGTAAAGATCATTAAAAGACATAATGACATTGCATATTGATGCACCTAACAACATAAAGTTAAAACCTATAAAGCTGTTATGAGATAAAAGAAAGGGGTGAATTTTCAATTATAGAGACAGAAATTAACAAGGGAAGAAAGGAGAAAATATAGTGGTGGAGGCGGTGGGCACTAGAATTCCGGCGGCAGGTGTGTTGTGATGTGCACATAGATTGTAATGCAAAGTCAGTATCCTAAAAACCATATATAAATGTAAACAAAAGAGAAAATTTCATTTTAAAATGATAATAATTTATGAAAAAGAAAAAATTAAAAATGATGGTACCATTTAGAAATGAAAAATGAATGCATGTTAAATATCAAAATACGTAGGATGTGGATAAGGCTATATTAAAAGTAAAACACAAATCTCACAATTTATAAGTGGATTTTAGAAAGAAAGGAACTGTTTAATGCAAAAACATCAAAATAAGTAAGGAAATAAAAAGTGGGAATTAATAAGGATAAAATGAGATACTAACAGAACAAAATATTTGGTTTCATCAGCGAAATCATTAAAATACATTCAGTATATAGATGAAACATTAAATTAAGAAAAAAAAAGATGTTGGAAGTGAGAAAGGAAATGTTAAACATAAAGGAACAATTTTAAATAAATAAGAACCTAATGTAAGGCTTCCAGTTAAAATGGTAAATTGGCCACAAGTACTTACCCTGTTCTTTCCTAAGATACAAATATACTGCCCTTAAAATAATATTTAAAAATTATAAATCTACCAAAATGAAGTAATTTCCAGGCATGGTACAAATTCAGCAAGCTGGAAACAGATAAGAACTCCCTTAACTTGAGAAAGGGCATCTATATAATACCGGCAGCAATTACCATAGTTGATAGTGAATGAGCAGAAGTTTCTCCTTAGATCAAGAGAAAGATAAGAATATCTGCTATTGCTACACTATTTCTATTTAGTATTGAGTTGACGTTCTAGCTAAGGCAATAAGTCAATAAAAATAAATTAAGGCTCCCCCTCTATGGTCAGACAGCTAAGACACAGGCTATGAAAGTCACAAACCTAGCTTCATACATAAGGAATATGAAACAAAATTGTCATAATTTCCAGTCACAGTTTTTATGAATGTAAAAAAACTTGTAAGTATCCATTAGAGCTTACAAGTGAGTTTAGTGAGATTACTGAATAAAATATCTATAAAAATTATATTTCTATATGACAGCAGCGAGGTGAAAGTGAAGGGTTTGGGGGCACCACGAAGGGGTAGTGGTTTGGTCAGCAGTGCAGTCCACAACCCAAGGACTGGGGTCCATGTCCAGGGGCCAGGGGAGCAACCAAGATGAAGAACTAAATAAAGTGCTTCTTCCTCTTATCTCTTCCTGTTGCTTACCTACTCACCTTCATTCCTGCCTGCACCTTTTCTTTAAAAAAAGAAAATGAAAGTTTAAGATGATGCTATTTACAACAGTGTCAAGAAATAAAAAAAAAACCAAGAATACATTTAATAAATAGGTACGAGACCACTATAGAGACAATTACAAAACAATGAAAGACTGTGAAGGCCTAACTAAATAATACATAGCATTTTTTGAATAATAAATATTATAAAGACATGAATCTTCCCCCAAATGATCTTTATATTCATTGCATTCCCAGTGGGCTTTTTGGAGAATCTGAAAACAGATTCTAAAATATATACAGATATGCCAAGGAGCTAGACAATCCCAGACAGTTGTGAAGACAACAAAATTGGAGACTCATACTACCTGGTTTCAAGACTTATTGTAAGTCTATGATAATTAAGAAAGTAAAGTGCTAGCGCAAGGATAGACAATAAACAATCTAGAAACAGATCTACACATATACTACCAATTGAACTTCAACAGAAGTCACAATGAAATTCAGTGAGGGAAATTATGGCAGTGTGGAGTAAATAGTCCTGGAGAAATAGAATATCCATTTAGAGGGAAAAAAAAGATCTTGATCAATATCTCACATTATAAAAATTAAAGATTGTGATATTAGTGAGCCATAGATGGCTCCTGTATATTGACCCTCCTGCTGTTTTACTTCCTCACTGAAGGTTAGCACCATCACCTCAAACACTGCCAGTGCCGAACTCAAACTTTTATACATCCACTTGCTTTAAAATATAGCCCCAAAGAGTATATTAGCCATTTAGAGTTTGCCTGATTTTTATACCCTGCAAAACTACCTAACATCTGCTAGTCACAGAGAAGACAAATCCTAGAACTGTATAGGACCCCAAGTAACTGCTGTTCTTTAGAGTTCTCTGATACAGAATCCCCATCTTACTGCTGGGCAACACTGTCAAAGACATGTTGCCCCTTTATTCCCCTCTTCACTGAGAGATCCAATACTCTCTTCCCTTTCTAGATGGTGTCCCCATGTCACTACTCAGGAAGTTTCCAGCTGTGAGGTACTTCCCTCTCACAAAACCTGTCCCAGCACTGACCCCCCCCTTCTGAAACTTGTAATAATGACATCTTGTGATTATGTCTTTTCTTTGACCAGCCCCCAATCCTCAAACTTACTACTACATGGGGTGCTAAGTATGGGGATTTGGTGATGAGCAAGGAATTCATATGTCTATCCAGTCAGTAGGACATTCAATCAGCAAATCAATCCTAGATGGACCCAAGTGGTTGGGGCCCAAATGTGGAATGCTTCCATGTCAGTTTGGTATAATATTGCTCTATCCGGGCCAACAGTAACACCAGTGTTAGAGTGAATCCACACCATCAGACATGACTTTTGGCATCAGATAGTGAGATGTCCACAGGAGAAGCTCGCCCGCCAGGGTCTCTAATAGTTAGGCATGCTCTGTACACTGTAAAACCTGTGGTTCGAATAGAAAAGGGGAGTAGTACACACCACCTCAGGGCATCTGCTGACCCCATAACAAGATATTCAAGGAGAACCTCCTTGTGGTTTGGGTGAAGATTTGGGATACGTTGAGACAAGAAGATGTCCTTGTCCCTGGGTTCAGTATGGCAGGTAGACAAAGTAATAAGGCAGAGACATTAGTTTGAGGTCATTGCCTACTAAGCATCTGCAAGAGTTGAGAGAGATTTATAAGGAATTGGCTCATGAGACTTAAGAGGCTGGCAAATACCCAATCTACTGCCCACATGCTGGAGCTCAGCAGAGTCCCTGGCACTTCCAGCTTGAGACCTAGAGGAGTCAAAGCAGAAAAACAACAAAATCCTAGTTCAGGGCACTCAGGAAAGAGCAAATTCCCGCATCCTCACTGGAAGACCACCCTCTTTCTGCTACTCGGGCCTTCAGCTGACTGGCGACAGCTACTCACTTAGGGGCAGGGCTCCCGCTTCACTCAGCCCACCAGTTCACACGTTAATCTCGCCC
>RJWH01005777.1:0-68740 GCA_004363575.1 Solenodon paradoxus | reverse complement strand
CTAAACTCGGGCCATATTTTCTCTGGCTAAATCTGTGACATATTGCAAGATTCAGGATTCACAGAAAACTCTATTAAGAATTGAATTTAAGCTGAAGATTCAGGTGGGAAATGGTTTTATGCGGGAACCAACTGAAGACCTACGTCTCACACATGAAAGGCAAGAGGGAAACGTTTAGATGCGCAACCTCACACTGGCCAGTTCTTAGTGTAAACCTCTCCAAAACTCTCAGTGAGGACATTGGGGGAACAGGCAGGTTTCCACTCAGGTCCAGTTCTAGGTGAGGGGCCTGTCAAGTGCACTTTCACTTGCAAAGCCAGAGACAGTGATTTCAAGACAAGCAAGTGTGATGGAGCGACAGATAGATGTGTCCCACAGACCAGCACCCTCCTGCTTTTCCTCAGACCTGTCCTCAGTTTTAGAGCTGACCTTTTATTCATCCAGATTCCTCGCAGCTTTAGTTTCTTAGAAGTCTCACTGACACGTGTGCTCTCACACCTCATTTCATGACCCTGCCCTTCTCTTCCTCACCCCCTCTCTAGAGTATTAGTTGAATTAAGCTTAAATAACACCGATTAGATGAAAATGGAAGTTCCTAATGGCAGTAGATCTTACTCCTGAGAAACAAAATGGGGGAAAGGGGGACATATCAAGACTAAAATTTTAAATAATCCAAGTAAAACATGTTTGATATTTAAAAAAAAAAATTAGAAGTGTCGTGCAACAAGTCGCAACTTATGAATGTAGAGCTGTCTCCAATCTCTCTGCCTGACCTTACTCTCTGAGGAACATTTGTTTGCTTCCATCGGCCAAAGTGGTTTTTGGTTTTGTTTTTAAAGGAAAGGTGCAGGAAGGAATGCAGGTAGTAGGTAGACAGGCAGGCAGGCAGGCAGGCAGGCAGGCAGGCAGGCAGGCAGGCAGGCAGGCAGGCAGGCAGGAAGAGAGGAGGAAGAAGCATTTTTGCTTTTATTGTTATTCAGTTGTCATAGTGGTTGTTTCTCTGGACCTGGGACTCGAATCAGATGTATGTGGCATGTGCTCCTTTGGAGGCAATTGACTTAACCACTACTCCACCAGGGCACACCTGGCCAAAGTTTCTTAGGGGTATTTGGAGTGAGCTGGAGAAGAGGTGGAGGAAGATGCAGTCTACAGATTTGAGGCTTGGGGACTGGTGGAGACTCCATAAAAGAAGCTAATTCCACTTCAGCCTGATGCCTTTTGTTCCTAAACAGCCCCAGGGCAGGAAGGAGCCAGCCCACTAGGAGAGAATGGGAGGGCTGTAGTATTCCTCGTGCAGGGATTAGGGCCTGAATCTTTGCAAGATGTGTAATTAGATATTTTAAAATTAGACTGTTTACAAATGAGACAGCTTAAACAATTATTTTTCTGTTTGCACATTGAAGGCTCAGGGTTCATGGTGCTTAGTGCGTAAAAGAACAGTGAACACTCCCAAATGCCTCTCTTTTCCTCATTCCTTCTCCCTAAGTGTTATCTTCCTTTAGTAGTCTTTTAACCATTATTGTTACACGTAAAAAAATTAAGCCTCTTCTATGCACAAAACATACATATTTGCATCATTTTTTAAAACAAAAATGTCATCAGCGTGCACCCTTGTGATTCAGGCTTCTGAAGTAGCTAAGTTGTAGACTGTATAAAGTTCAAGGACCTGAGTTTGTGACCAGGGTGGCAGGGTTGGTGAGGGGGGAACCAAAAAAAGAGTCATCAAAATATATGTATTGCAATGCAGTTTTCTTCATTCAATAAAATACTATGGTTTTATGCATGCCAGTACATTCTGAGAAGTTTCTTTTTAATGACTACCTAACATTCCATGGTAGGAATATACTATAATTTATTTGACAGTCCTCATGCTGATGAGTATATGGGATGTTTCTATGTGTTATTATAACAAAGAACATTGTAATGTTCATCCTTATATAGCTTAGCAGTTAACCCAGTTATATATGTTCAAATAAGTCTGACAAAGTATGGTTTAAAAAGAAAAAACTTATTTGAGAATAAATTGTTTTCTTCATTTTTTTGGCCACAGTGTAACCTTTAATTTTAGCACTTATTTTTGGAAAGAAATATTTTGATACGCTAAGATGCTTTGAAGTAAAGAATACAAACACCGTACAGTAATTGTATGGCAAATTTAATGTGCACTAATGAAGACAGGCATTGATTTTAATTACCCAAATTTTGGCAGATGTCCTTTCTGCTTTCATTTGTCAATTAGTTACATTACTGATGATGCTATTTTTGAGCACACCATAATTTAGGCTCATCAGCATCACTGAGAAGAGTCAAAATCGGAATGACTATTTTTAGTTATTTTTCTTGCATCATTTCTTATCTTTGTCATAAATAGAATAAATTTAAGTGTCTAGTTCATGAATATAGACTTGGGTATGTTGTTCTGTGTTATGTATTAATGCTATATTTTAAGAGATGATGAAATACCAAACACTGCCCTCTTCCCACCCCCAAGCCTTGTAGGGGGCTGAGATAATAGGAGAGAATTCATTTCAATGGCATAATAATTGAAACTTACATTTTCAAACAGGTCATACTCTAGGTAATGATTTTTGAAAATGTGGTAACAGTATTATGAACATCCATTCCTGCACTCTGCTATTCCGTAGAGTTTAATTCCATAACAGCTTTTGAGCCATGATGACAATCAGTTCTTCTGCTTTTTAAAATTCCTTTAGGCTTGGTTTCTAAAGGCCTGAATATCTGAGCCTATTTATCACCAGATAAGTCAGAAATTCTGGTTCTTGGTCTGGTAGGAAAAAAGACCTTCTTTCACAGTTTACCTTTTTTGTCTCATTTTTTTCAAATCTTTCCTGACGAGGATTCAGGATCAGTAAAATAAAATTCTACAGGGAACACAGAGGGTGTCATCTATTTTTCACATCATTTAATAATATCTGGAGACATTTTTGGTTGTCACAATAAGGGGACTGGGTACAATTGGCAACAAGTTAGTAGAAACCAGGGGCACAGGCTAAACATTTTACATTTAAAAATGTACATTGCAAAGAATTGTCCGCTTCAATAATAGTCAGTAGATCTGGTTGATAGTACTGGGGTTGAGAAACTTTGCACTAAGTAAAAGGAGTCGATAAACCTATACTAAATATAATTCCAATACAGTGAGAAAATGCCCTAACTGCCTATTTCATATTTCATAGTTTTCTTTATATTTTTAAAGGATGAGACTGTTACCTCCTTACTGATAAGCTTAAGCAAAGAACATTATTTTGCATAAAAGTTGGCACTAAAGGGATCACTGACCTGTAGTGAAAGAGTAAATCCATGAACCTGTGACTTCTCCTTTCTCTACTTCATCATCTATTATGTGTATCCTCTACTCCCCTCTTCTTGTTCTTCTGAAATATATTTTAAGACCAGGGGTAGTCAGTGTTCCCTTGCATTAATGTTTAAACTTTCCACTAGTACATCAATTCTAGCTAGCATATGTATCAGTAATCTTGTCTTTGATGACCTTTGTGTGTGAAGTCCTTGCATCCCCAAAGGACAAGCCACTTTTTACAAGGGGGTATTTCCATTACATCATACTCTTTATAAAATGGTAAGCATTTTCAATTTCTCACAGTTTATTTTCATTTCTAGCATAATGATCAAATAATAAATATAACCATTACATTAAGAAAATAAAATCTGTTTTTGAATCGTCAGTCTTGTAGGCATGACACTGAAGAATAGGCCTCCCCAAGATATTCCAAACAGACCTTCTTAGGAACTTCACTTTGGCATGTGGATGATTTTGCGCTGAGGTCTGCCAGGGTCCTGCAGTCTTATTAGAAACTTTTATCACTCCCTTAACTACGTAGAAGAATGAAAATTGAGGTTATTACCCAGAATTTATTTTTTAGCAGCAATACTATTGGAGAAACCTATATATATGACAGGGCCAACATCTAATTACAGAGCATCTGGTTTCATCATATAACTCACCCTCTCCTTGTCATGTGAGTCCCCTCTTCCCTCCCAGAAGCCACAGTCCTATATCCCATTCCTTCACTCAGGTTATATACCCTCATTTGGCTGATTGTCTTTGAAATCCGTATCTATGTAGATGCCCCATACATATGTAATTAATGTGTTTTTTACCTCCTATTATTCTGTCTGATGCTAATGTGATTGCTCAACCGGCTTGAGAAGAACCTAGAGGGGTAGGGGAAAAATTTCTCTCCTCCCTGACAACGCTCTTGTGTAATTATATGTATTTTATGTTTACATGAAATGCGTCAAGATTATTTATGTAACGAATGTGCTGTTTATCCAAATTGACTGCTGCACATTTTTCTCCCTAAGATTCTTTACTCTTAGGGAATAATAAAAAATCCACGTATTTTAGTACATGATATTTGCTATGTGCCTCACTTAATATCCTATGTGGTGAGGAAGATTATTATACCCACTTTGTAGATGGAGAAAAGTAAGAAATAGTGAGACGAAGTTCACCAATGAGGAAGTGATGGAGACTAAAATGGCCAAATGCAGTCCTACAATTTGGAGAAAAGACACAAAGATGCAAATAAATCAAAACAGAAGAAAATTTAAATTGTGCTTACTTTTAGTTACCATAAGCCAAAAAACAGGTGATTTTTTTAAAAAACTTGAAACCGAAGATATCACATTTTTAGTAATAATAAATTTTATGCTAAAGACATTTGCTTTTTTTTTAAAAAAAAAAAATCCCTTTTAAAAATAGTTTACTTATTTTCCTGACTTCTCTGCCTCATTTCATTGAGAAACATTTTTGTCCACCAAAAACCCCTCAAAGCCTAACATATATTTATTATAAATCAAGGACTGTTAATCTAACAGATTAGAGAGATTTAATTAAAATATTTTTACCTGTCTTGATGATAATGTTCTTTTTTTTTAAAGGCAAGAATGAAAGTGAGTAGACAGGCAGGCAGGAAGAGAGGAGTAAGAAACACTTTATTTTATTTTTATTTAGTTGTTCACACTGTTTCTCATCGGACTTGGGACTTGAACCCTGGATTATATGGCCTGCACTCGTTGGAGGTGCTTGACCTAACTACTACTCCACCAGGGGGCACCAATACTAATGTTCTGATACTTAGAAAGATGAGGAATACACAAATTGTATCTGAAAGCTTTTAGAAGAAGTTAATAAATAATTCCCTACTAAGTCTTTAATATTCTTAAAGTTTTTAATTAGAAAAACAAAGCTAATTTTAAAAATACAAAGGTACAGTTTAGGGAGAAAGTAAAGTTCTACTCTCTGTCTCCATTCCATTCCATCTACTCCCTAAGAAAACTGCTATTTCCATACAGCCTCTTGCATCTATGCATATACAAGCACAGCCCATTTTTTTCTTTCTTTGGCATTAATGGAATCATCATGGGGAACTTTTATTTACTTGACAATGTATCATGGTTATTTGTCTTCATCAGATAATCTAAATCTGTTTCCCTTTTTTGTAGCTTTATGGTATTCCAACATATGTATATAACCAATTTAAGTACTAATATAGATTATTTTGGTGAGAAATAACTGTTCTTTCAATATTGCGTCTTCTAGGGATATGGTCAGTCTTTCCATTAATTATAATATTTTAAAATAGACTGCAATGATATTTTATAATTTTGTTCTTGTAGGTCTTCCATATTTCTAGTTACCTTTAGTCCTAGTTTTCTAGCATTTGTTTCTTCTTTTTCTTCATGTAGATGACTGTGAGTGGGTGCATAGTTGTGTAGAGCAGAGGTCATTAGTGCTATTGTGATAAAAAAAAAAAACAACCCTATTCTAAGTTTATTTTCTAATTGGTTATTGGTGCTATATAGGAGCACATTGGTTTTGTCAGATTTTCTATTGCACCGTGTTACTGGTATTTGTTGTTGTCGTACTGGTTTTTCTATTGAGACACTGGAATTTTCTAGGTTAACAGTTATGTCAGAAGGTTATGACAGTAGTATTCATGACAGTGTAAGAGTGGTGAGGAAATCTCCCCCTATCCCTCTGCCTTTTTCTCACGCTCATTGAGCAGTCAAATTAAAATCAGAGCGATTAGTAGGAGAAAAAGAATCAACTAATAACATATGAATATATAATCTACATGGCTGAAAATTCTAAAGTCAATAGAACAAAGCAAGTATTCTTATCCTGAGTGAAGGGATGGGATAGGGTTCTGGGGGCTTCAAGAAGAGGAAGGTGACTCACAGGACCATAGCCAGGTGCTCTATGACTTGGTGTTTGCCCTTCCATAGAGATAGTTTTCCCCAATAAAAAGGTTATTTCTGTAGATAACCCTAACTCTGAATAATGCTCCCAATATTCATTCTTCTAAGTAGTTAAGGTGATGGTAAAAGTTTCTCTTGAAGTCCGCAGGGCCTTGATTGATACTGGATTGAAATAATCGACATGGCAAGGTGACATTTCTTGGAAGACCTGCTCTGGACATCTTGGGGAGGATTATCTGAAAATTTTGTGGAGTCCTAACCTACAACCACCTTTTTTGTCATTTATCAACATTTATCCTTATTATATTCTTTATAGAATGCAACAAAGAGGACCTCCAGTCCAATGTAGATTAGTCTAGATGACAAAGTTTAGAGTATGTTTGCGTTATTAATGGTGTTATGGGAATGCTTCTAGTGTTTTTCCACCAAGAATGAAGTTTACTGTAGATTTCTAATAGATATTTTTATTCAAATTGAGCTTTCCCCCAGGTCCTTTATTATTTGTTTTTTAAAGAAAAATATTGAAATGTATCAGTGCTTTTTTCATTGAAGATATGTTTTTGCTTTAATTTTTCTGCTTTGAGTATGAAGTGAAATTAATTAATAGATTTCCTAATATTGATTGCATGTTATGGGGTAACCTTATCTACAGAATGAAATTTTTGAATATTTCACTTCCTAACTTTTTATATGTAAAAATAAGTGAGAGGGAGCTATAGTACTCCTGATTTTGTGCTGTCCATTTTTAAATATGGCTGACCTACTAAAAAGAAAAGAAATTTTCATCCTTGTCTATATTCTAGACTACTTTAAATCATCAAACACGTCATTTTTTAATGTCAGAATTTTTCCAAAAAATTATCTGTGCCGTTATGGAGGTTGATTTTGACTATCTTTTCAGATTCATCTATGGTTATTAAGCAGTTGTCACCATCTGTATCTCCTTGACTTAATATTTAAAATTCATATTTTCATAGAACAGTATTCAGTACATCTAGATTTTTAAATGTGTCAGTGTCATGTATAGTGAAAATTAAACACTTTTACTTTATTTTAATAAAGACAGATGGATTTCACCCAAACTATTACCTATGTATTTTCATTGTTTTTGATGATCAATGTTTATATCATAGTGTTATTTTAGCAAGCACAGTAAGAGATGGAATTTCATATATTTAAGTAGGGACTGATGGAAGATGAGAATAATGATTAACTTATGTTCCTCTCTTTTATACCTGTCTGGCAGATCATATTCTTATTTATCCAGCCACCTATTACAGACATTGTTCCAGATACTTTATGTATATAATCACGTGTAATCCTGGAAACAACTCTTTAAAATAAATATGAACACTGACATTCTACAGATGATTAAATGTAGACTTACATTTGTTCAGCATCCAGAATCAGTTTTTGACAGGCTTGGCGTTGCCGCCAAATTCTGCAGCATGAGTGGGGGCTTTACAAGACAAGAGTATATGGAGGAAAAAATCCCTTCCTCAGATTTTAGGGTATCCACCTGGGACCCTATAAATAAGACTTGCCAAAGACAAATTAAGAAGACAAAAACACATAGAAGTTTATTAACTTCTGCGTTATGGTGTGCGCATGAGCTCATTGAGGGATGAGTATAACCCAAAGGAGTAATTTGATTGGGGTCTAAGTATCAGTTAAGGCAAGGTGGTTGTGTAGGAGAAGAAAGTTAAAGGAAGAGGACCAGGAAAAAGTACGGTAAATAAGGGAGGGTTATTTAATAAGGTTGCTTATACAGATCTACATAGGAGCCTTCTCCCAGGACTGGAGTTCAGAATCTTTCTTTTCCTGGTAAGGAAAAGGGAGACATGTCTACAAATGGAAATTTCCTTGATAACTGCAGATTATTTTTTACAGAAAGAAACTTGTACCCTGTTTTTAGAGTTTTGGCTGGTTTTCAATGACCTTTAGCTCAAAATAATCATGTATTAAAGAGGCATATTTTTAAGGTGGTATAATCTGGGACCCTCTCCGTACCATGTTCTTGGCACAGATTTGAATTGTGATGGAGCTTTTCAGAGATCTGAATAAATCACTATATTCCCTGAATATGTCTCCCTGGACCTATTGCAAGCCTGACAGGCACCTGGCCAAGAAAACTGTCGGCATGTGTGAGTGACTAGAGTTGAAGTAAAGTATGTTTTAAGTCTGTCACTGAAAATCTTGGAGTGTGGAACTTGGAAATTGTTGATCATCAAAGTAAGATGCAAAAGAACAAAGAGTGAGAAAAATGGGGCCTAAATTACAGAGGAGTGAAAAACCCATCACACATCTTATTAGGCGATTTCTCCATTGCTTAAAAAAATGGAAATAGATCATAGGAAATCCTGTAATATATCCTGGAACAACATTTAGCCTAGGGCTTGATATAGTAGTTAGTCGAGTCTTTAAAAAAAAGAAAGAAAGATGTTCATTTCTGTGGATTAATGCAACTATCTTTTAATAAAGATTACTAAAAATTTTCTGTGTGGCTTAACAAAAATAAACTAATTTGTAGAGGAAGGAACATAGTTTGAACCCTTCAAGTTAGTAATAAGTACACAGAATTCATATGGCTTTTAAATGCCAGTGTGCATAATTAATATTCTCCATTTTCTAAATGAAGAGGAGGCAGTTAACATGAAAATAGAGTAATTAGGCTTCTGTAGTGTGTAAAAGGACATAAAGATAACTATTTGCAAATACTATTGAATTTTGAATCATTCTCAATTGGCAAATTGAGTGGGCGTTGTGACTTTTAAGAAGCCTGTGAATACTAGAAGGAAATAAATCATTAAGCCTTAAAACAGATTTCTGTAGGAGCTCCAGGTATTCTGGTTTATACTTTTCAAACTGAGCTGCCCCTGGGCAGACTCAGGTACGGAGACACTATGAGAAGCAGGTAGCTGGGAATGCATAGTGACTCATGGTGGCAGAAGACAGAAAAAGGAGAGTCTGTCTTCAGCCAATACCAAACAGTGACTGATGACAATTTCATATTGTCATCAGGGGAACCAAGGCTTATTCAAATGCCTATTTCAGAACCTAGGACAGTTCCATTGGAAACGAGGCGGGCAGGCTTGCTGGATGGATCAGGCCTGGCTGCCCGATGACTATATTCCTCCGTTCTCCTCTCCACTTCATATCAACCCTTGAGGCTGCACACTGAAAGTGAGTATCTCTTCTATCTTTGTGTATTGCTGCAGCAATCTACCTAGTGTGGCTGTTCTTGTCACTGCTTTTGACTTTGTGGTTCAAGGCTATCTTTGATGATGATTTTAAACAAAATATTCTCTGAATACTAGTAATAAAGTAGCAGCAGCAGAGATGAGGACAGAGACACACCTTGTGGTTTGCCCTTGATTCTTATACCTGGAAAGATGGGTCTCTTTGCATCAAAGTAATTTTAATGTTTATATGTTTAGTAATCCAAATTTGTTCCTTGAGACTATATGGGAGTTTATTCATTTGTTGGTATACATATTATATATAATAAATACTCTATATACTATATATTTTATGTACTATATATTATGAAATTTATGCTATATATCTCTTCTTACCCATGGTTAAGGTTCAAAAATCAACCACAATTGTTCAAACATAAATCTAACTCTGTTCCTCCACTGGGAGCTATATCATGTCATAGTTATTGGGTTAAATTATGAGATTTTTTTGTTTTTGTTTTTCAGAAGCTTAAATCATGTGGTTGGGGCCCAAGATTAACTTACTAGATAACACTATGCTGCAAAGAATTGTTTCATCATGTCTGCAATTTTGTGTTTTTTCCCTCCTGCTATTTTTTATTAACTTAAATAAATTAAATTTCCTTCTAAAGAATAACATCCACTCCAGATCCTTCTTTAAGAATGTCTGCTCAAGTCTTCTGTCACTAATATTTATACTGTGTAATTTCAGGAGCTTGTGTCCATGTGTAAGAGCAAAATGATGATGCATGGGCATCAGATTTGAAGGGGGTTTATGTAGGAAACAAATCAAATTCTAAGACTCTGTAATTGTGCATGATCGGAGAGTAGCCATTGAAGCTGAACTTCCCAAGACTGTCTTTTTTGTCAGCATGGTTTGTGCAGAAATGATTGAAAGGATCAATGAAGAGACAGAGACAGAGAGACGGAGAGACAGATTTCAATTTGCTGCTCTGTGTAGATGGATAAGGGGCCAAGAGTCTCAGGAAGAAGGGCCCAGTAGAAGCTAGAAGAGGCCAGGAAACAAAATCTTCCCCTAGAGCCTCCAGAAGGCACTCAGGACAGTGAGCCTCACTTTGGACTTTGGCTTCTAGAATTATATAATAGATTTCTGTTGCTTTAGGCCACTAAGTTTGTAATACATTGTCATTATACAGTAAGAAGCTCATATAATGACACGTTTGGTTCTTTCCCCAAAATAGATCACTTTTTTTTCTCATTCTAAAAAGCTCAGATTTTCTAAAAATATTTATTTTTCAGAGTAGAATAAAGGGAGAAAAACAACCACCACTTAGAGAGCACAGCAGTACTACTGAAGACTAATGTGTGCCAGGGCCTTCTGTGTGTGGTGCAAGTTCCTCACCCTCAGTTTCTGACTCTCAAGACCTAACGGATGTGTTAGGTAATTGTGTTTTCATTACACTGTGGAGCTGGATTACTTATTTTTGAAAACGTCCTCCTTAACTCTGAGCTTTCCAAGCTCAACTTCCTTTGGTATCATTCCCTGGCTTTTAGCACAATTCTTAACACAGTAGGTTCACAGACAATAATTGGTAGACTTAATGATTAGTTGATGGACTGATGGAGTACTAGTCCATAAATATTAAATATCACATGAAACATTTAATGAATATTTGTCGAGTGTCTATATATGTCAGACTCAGCACTATATAAAAATGAAGTCCCTGGTGCCCCCTGGTGACTCAGCAGATAAGTTCACTGGATACAGTTCACATACATCCCTAGGACTCAGGTTTGAGACCCAGGACCAGAGGGAACAACCAAGATGAACAAACTAAATAAAATAAATAAATGCTTCTTCCTCCTTTCTCTTCCTGCCTGCCTGCCTGCTCACCTTCATTCCTGCCTGCCCCTTTCCTTAAAAAAATGAAATCCCTGTTCCTCCCTGAGATGCTTACATCTAGAGGGGATACATAGCTAAACCAACAAGCAAAGCAGTAAATATACTATATTTCCAGCAGTGTTTTGAAGAAAAATAAATGGCATATGGAATGGAAGGTGTTAGGCTAATGCTATTTATATACGAAGGCAAGAAAGGTCACTACAGTAAGGCGACATTTAAGTAGAGCCTGAAGAAAATGTGGAAGTGAGCACAATGTCATTATCTCTACTAAGAGTAAGGGTGCTGAGCCAGCAGGATGCCTGGCATATGCAATGAGATACGAAGAGAACCTTGAAGGTTGAGTCCAGCAAGTAGGGAAAGACTAGTGGAAGTGAGATCAGATATGTAACATAGGCTGGTCATGAAGGCCGAGGACTTTGACTTTCACCCTGAGTGTGATGGGAAGCTTCAGGAGGCACCATGATCTGATAGTTCAGAAGTCTCACTTTGGCTGTCATATGGAGATTAGAATGTAGGTGGTAAGGGTGGAAGTACAGAGCATAGGAACTGCAGGGGGAGAGGAAATGTCCCCCTACTCATCTAGGTTATTCTCAGGCTGGTCAAACAATTAAATTAGCATCAAACATGGTGGTAGTAAGAGAAAAAAACATACTTAATGACACACTTATGAGGAATCTGTGTGGCTATAGATTCTAAGGTTAATGGACCGAAGTGGGGGCATATATCCTGAGCTCAGGAATGGGATTGGGCCCTAGAGCTCAAGGAGAGAGAAGGGGGCTCACATGATGAGGAGATGGGGACTCATAAGAAGATCAGATTCTCTGTGATTAGATGTTTGCCCTGTTGTATGTGTAGATTTCTCTGTTACAGAGATTATTTCTGCTACAAATCCTAATTCTAGAGAATACTCCCGATTTTCATTCTTCTAGGTAGTTAAGGAAGTGGTAAAAAAAAAAAAAAGTTTCTGGTAAGTCTGCAGGGACTCCATTGACCTCAGCTCAAAATGATCCACATGCCTTGATGGCCTGTCTTGAGAAGGCCTGTTCTGGACGTCTTAGAGAGGCCTCTCGCTCAGCTCCCAGGCAAGAGGTGACTTCAGTTGAGATCCTACTTGCTTGTGGTGAAGGTGGCGAGAAGTCACCACATTGTGGATTTATGTCTAGGGAAGTACCAATAGTATTTCCTCTTAGATTGGATGTGAGATGGAGTATGAATATGGAGTTCTGAGAAGAGGTCCAGGGTAAAGACATATTTTGGACAAACGGAGAATTGAGGCACTCAGCTATAGAGTAAGTCTGCAGCCAGAAGAGGTCTGGGCCCAGAGCCCTGCAGTGTTTGGAAGCAGAAGAAATGAGACTACGAGGGATTTGCTAGTATGTGTGTGTGTGTTGGGGGTGGGGGGGAAGAGTGCAGTCGCAACAGCCTAAAAAAAAATGTTTGAGGGGCATTAAAGGATCAGCTTGTCAAGTATGCAGAGAAGGTGACAGAGACTGGTAGGGACTATAGATTATGGGAATTGACCCCAAGGACGTCATTGGTGACCTTGCACGCACAGTCCAGGTAGAACGAGGGAGACAAAGACCTGCTCGTAGTGGGTACAGAGAACAGGTAGACAGGGAGGAAGACAGCCAGTGCAGGCAAAGCTTTCTAGGGATTTTGCCACTAATGCAAATAAAGAATTTGCTAAGATTTGGAGGAGGATGTGGGACTAAGGGAAAGCTTTCTTTATTTTTAATATTGGCGATATTACAGGATGTTGGAATACGGAAAACAATGATCAAATAGAGAAGGGGGCATTGAAGATGCAAGAAAGATGGGAGCTGACTGCTCAGTGAGTTTGAGCGGCAAGAAGGATGGGCCCTCCAGGCCTGTGAAGAGAGGTCACATCTTTGTGAACAATTGAGAGGGGTGTATACCTATGTGTGTGTGTGTGTGTGTGTATATACACACATATAGATACACATATATGCATACATACATGCACATATACACACACACACACACACATATATATAAAAACAATTTTTTAAGGAAAGGTGCAGGCAGGAATGAAGGCAAGTAAGCAGGCAGGAAGAGAGAGGAGGAAGAAGAACTTTACTTTTATTTTGTTATTCACACTGCTTGTTCCCCTCCGACCTGGCACATGAAGCCAGGTCCTTGGATGTATGTGGATTGTGCTCCAGAGGCGGCTGACCTAACCACTACTCCACCAGGGTGCGCCTATACGCTTTTTTGCAAAGAATTTTTATGCCACTTGTTGTGTGGGAGACATTTCAAAATCTCCGCTTTTGATGCCAGAAAATGAAAGAGAAATAGAAATGTCTGGAAAGTGTGATGGATTAGAGGGGACAATAAGACAGAATTTTTTTATGTAACGTGGGCTTTCACAGGAAACCATAGATACAGGCACATCCCTGCTGGAGTGGCAGTTATTAATCAGGTGTGTTTGGCTCGTGTTGTTAGAATGTTAAGTCCGGACCATGGTTCAAGGTCCCATCCAATGCAGTTGTGCCAGCTTTAAACAGATAACTATCTCTTCTGTGTCTGTGGCCGGCACCACTGAAATAAAGGCTGAAAGATGCGCGCACACAGGGCTTTTTTCCTTGCCAGAGCCTCCTCACTCACTGCTGGAAAAACCCCAGCTTCAGTGACAGTGAGTCGGCATTATCTCATAGAAAAGATGGCCCTTTGCGCCAAAAAGCAATATATATTGTGGGACTGATGTTGTCAAGGTAATGAAACAGCCTTTTCAAAGATGAGCTGCAATTGAACTAAGTCACTGGGAATGGCAGCCTGAGAGCTCCTTGGACGTTTTGCATTGCTCAGCGCTCTGCTCCATCGCAGGGACTGGCTGCACTGGCCACTAGGCCTTTCCAGGGAGGGCGCCCTCTGGGTTGATTTGGGAGAGTCAAATTTTTGGTATCGAAAATTACTCTGCAGTTTTTTTGAGAGACTGGTTAAACTATTTACACATTAGATGACAAGCATGAGATGAGATGCCACCTAGTCAGGATTTACCTTTGTGGGGGCAGGTAGGCTGACTTCACTTTTCCTTTTCCCTTCCTCCTTGCTCCCTCCCTGACCTTCTCCACCCTCTATCCCCTTCCCTCCTTCCTTTCTCTTCATGTCTAGCCTCTCTCCCTCCTCTTCCTTTCTCTTCCACCCCCTCCAGACCCCTTTCTTGCCTCCCTCCCTCCCCTTTGTAAACGCCTGAACCCTGGCCTTTACCACACATATCACGGGATGGGTCTCACTAGTGGCACATGCCACAGTGTAGCATCTGGTAAAGCGGCTATTATCGTGATAGAACTTGACCCTTTATAAAGCATATGAGGCCGAGATGTGCCTTTAGCACCTTCCAAAACCCGGTGAGATGCCCGGTGCTGTTCTTCCTGCAAACTGCCACTCACTTAGCCTTGCTGAGGGCAAGGTACGCAGCCAGGGAGGCACAGGCAGCAGTTGGCAATGCCGACGGGGAAATCCAGTTTGCAGGACTGGTGACGGCCACGGCACAATTAATTGTCAGGCGGATTCACAGAGCGTGACAGAGGCATGGCCACCGCTTCCCCTTCAGGAAAGGCCCAACACGGAGCGACTGCTCCAGGTCACTGGTCTCCGGAACACTCTGGCCGAGTGGACCTGGCGCTCCCCCACGTTAAGATAGGTGGTGTAAGCTTCCTGCCACAGCTGACATCATTCTCCTGAGTCCTGATCATGCTTCATACCAGTCTCTCCCAACTGCGAGCTGGAGAAGCGCACCCCTTGCTCTCTCCCTGACACTGCTGTTGGAAACGTGTCGGGCCGCACACTCGTGATTCACTGAGGGGTGGTTGAGGACACGGTTCACTGCTCAGGAAATATACTGCCTCTGACTCCTTTTCCGTGTTCATCTCGGTTCCAGTATTCATAAAGCACTTGTCTGGTGTTACAGCAATTATGTTGTCACCCATACCCTCTAGTGTCACCGTAATTAGGTGTACAGTCCCAGAACACGGCTTTATGGACTGTGTCATCAATCATGCCCGCTGCTGTGCCTGCCGAGTCTCCCACAATGCAGGGCTGACACCACCAAACCTCCTGCCTGACTTCCTTCCCCAAGTGTTATGTAACTCAAAGGGCACTGACAGCAAAGGTTTTGGTCAGTGGAAAATACGAACCGTAGACATATCAGCTAGCGGAGTACTCTTATAATTCTGCATAACATTTTCAATCGTGAAAAGACTTGGACATTTCAGATGTGTAGGTCACAGTGCGGTCAACACACATATACCCAGAGCAAGCAAATGACTTCATTCATTCTTTTTAATTTGCTATGGCTATTTCCTTTCAAAGCAATAGGGCATTATAGATGCCAATGAAGGTGCTCATCCAGGTCCCCGAGGGGTGTGTTTTTCTTATCCATAATGTTATACTTTTATTCTCTATCTCACGTATGTATCATATCCGTTTACCACATGTTGTATCATTGAAGGTATTTTTCAGAATGTATGTTGTTTTTTTCAGCTGTATCCTTTTGCAACATTTTTTAAAATTCAAGTTGGAGTACTTGCGCTTTATTCAAGCAGACACATGTAAGTCTGTTTTTTAAAACTATTTGAGTTCATTGTATAAATATACCAAGAATTCTGGATGCACTCACTTCTTGATGGACTAATGGACTGCCCTTGCTTCCCATTTCTGTCATGCAAACAGCACCCTGCACACCGTGTGACAGTTTCTCTAGGGCCAGGGTCTGTACATGGTTTTCTGTGAAGGCTCACATAGTAAATACTTTCAGCTTGGCAGGCCAGATGGCCTCTGTCACAGCTACTGAACTCTGCCCTGGTAGCACAGAAGCAGTCATGACAATATGTAAACAAGTAGGCAGGGCTGTGTGCCAGTGAAGTTACTTAGGGATGCGGATGTGAATTTCACATCCGTTTCTTTTGATTTTATAAATTATATAATCTGTATATAAAATATATAAGCTTTCTATATATATGTGTGTATATATATGTGTGTGTGTGTGTCTACCTCAAGCTTTCTATATATATTTGTGTATATATATATATGTCTGTGTGTGTCTACCTCAAGCTATATGAAAACAGGTCCCACTCCAGCCTTCAGAAGGAGTTGATCCTTGTCTTACGGGAACTTCGCCTTCTGACCTTTCACCCATGCCTTCCCTCCAGCTCATCTCCTGGAACTACACTTTCCATTCAACCTCCCAATCTCCATCTCTTGTGTGTCTTATGAAAACCTGCTCCGAGGTTTTTGATACAAATCCCTGATACCTGCTTAGAGATTTTTCCGAAGAGATCAGTGTCTTAATCTAAAGCGGTAATTGACAGATATAAACCTTTAAGCATCAGTCAGTTCTGAAAGAGGATTTTCTTAACTTCCTGAAATCAAGCCAGCTGGATGCAGTAGACACGCCCTACTGTAAGATAAATGAGATTATTCCTTCAACACAGCATACTGTTGCTTCAACATATGGTTCTTATATTCTGTTAATGAAATTTGAGAAAATAAGAATATGTAAGCATTCCAAAAACCTAGTCCATGGTTTGCTAGTTTTCCTCCAGTGACACGAGATTGAAGCTACATTTGCTCTGCATGGGTCTTGCACCACGGCAAGTGACATAATTAACATAATCTCCTTGATCCTATAATTCTTGTCACAGCATTCAGAGATATTCTTCCCCAAATGCTTTAAATTATGGTCTTTTGAAAGAGAAGTGCAGTGTTTGTAAAAGGAAGAAGGATCTTGCAGCCTGCTTGGGAAGAGGGTTGTAACCAGAGATAAAGAAGTGAGAATCCAGAGCTTGTAGGGGGCAGAAAGCAACTTGCATGGCCAGAGCGTGCCAGGAAGTGGGGTAGTGAGTGCACACGATGCCTCTGCAGGCTGCGGTGTGTATCCCCTCCAGCCCATGCGGAGATTGGCGTCACCTGGGGAAGCTCGTGGGCAAGGAACAGACCCACAGAGGCCTCACTTTCCCCCACCTCTCCATCGTTTAGATCAGAAATTGATTTTTGCATCTGCACGTGTTCACTGACCACATGCGACGTGGCCAAAGATCAAAGCACAGGCAATTCCTGAAAAGAAGAGCAATGGGCCAATCCTGAGGTCACAGGTGCTGTGAGAGAGGAGCTTGTTGTTGAAATCTGCTCCTACAACTTCCATTGCCCGTCTCTTCCAAGTCCCACTCCTCCCCCGCCATGCATACCACGTGTAAAGTGGCTCTTTCATTCTAGACCCGGCCACTGGCCAAGATAGCCAGGTTAGGAAGACGTAGTGACAACTCTGATGGTCTTCTTTGAAACCCTGTTTTGCATTTAACCGGTTGCAAAATAACAACACTGTTAACTAATAAAATAAAATACTTACCTGTCGAGCTCTGTGTTAGACACTGAACACAAAGCATTACCGTCACTCCTCACAGTGTTTTAAAGCAGGGGGAAAGTGTCTCCTCACTTCACCCTTCATTCCTTTGCAAAGGGGAGGAAAGGGAGCTTAGTTTAAGAAATTCACTGAAGGAAATAGCTGGTGAGGACCCGAGCCTTGCACTTATCTAGGTCTGTCTCTAAGAGCCAAGGTCTTGGCCAATGGCACTCCAACACTCCAGTGCCTGTCATATGCTCATGGCGTCTGAACAATAGTTCTTCAGGTGGGGATTGTGGGAGGGACCTCGCAGCAGTGGGAGCCCTGGGCCTCCCCACTCCCAGCTGACCAGCGTTTGTGAGGAAGTTTCTTTTGACCTTCTTAGCTAGAATACAGGGCAGTTATGGAGCAGCAAGGCATTTTCAGACTTTGAAATAGCAGATTAGCAGCAAAACAGCTGCTGACCATGGGGGTTGCTGAATGAGTCTGCGTGGGCCCAGCTGAGCTGCCCTGGGTCTTGGCTGCAGAGCCCTGGGAGAAAGACTCTGGAATCAGCAACAGAAGATATTCCTCAACAGGCAAGTCCTCAACTTTACCTGCTCTGTTCTCAGTAGGGCTCTAACCCTCAGTTCTGGCCTCTGCTTCATAATACATATTTCAGAAAATGGTTCTATGAGTTCTTTTTGAAACTGTTGCTTTCTTTTTTTGAAGCTGTTTTTTGAAACTGTTGCATTGTGTTTGTTTGAAACATAGCCATAGGAAATGGTTTTCATTGCTTTGTTCCCTGCACTGCATTAGGAATAGACACCCGGGGTAGAGAATTAAGAACATTTCTCAGATCTCCAGGAAGCTGGCTAATGCCTGAACCGAGTTTGGTCTTCACTGCCCGCCCTCCGCCCCCCAGGTAGCACCAACTGGGGTTTTGCAGGGGCCAGTTCCTGGTCCTTAGGTGGATACATCCATTGCAGCTTAAACTCTTCCCTGAAAACAGAAAGAAAGACATATCCACACCTGTTGCCAGGATGTACTGGCAAGAAATCTTATCTAAAAGACTCTTAAAAATCACCTGCAAAACAAAGTCTATCTGTCAGAAGCGAGCATGCACAGGAAAGAACTCCTTCTCACCCGCTGAGAGTCCTTGTGTAAAAATAGATGGTCAAGTAAACCTGCTCTTCCCATTTGGATCTGAAAAGTTCAGATTTCTCCTTGGCAACCCATAGACATCAAGGACCCTCCAAGCCACATAACTGAAGTCCCATCAATTCTCCTTCCTCCGTAGAGAGCCGCCCCCACCTTGTTTACTTACTGATGGTCTATCCATAGTACTTGACTGACTGCTTTTGCTTTTAGAAACTCCTTGCTCGAATTCCACACAATGACTTTATGTTCCTTCTCTCCTGGCTTCTCTCAATAGACCTCTTTCTGCATCGTCTTCTCTCCCCTCTAAATCTGTACCCCGCATTTTCCATTCCTGCTGCCTCCAACCTGAGATAAGTTTATTGCACCTCAAGCAGGTGATCTCAGAAAAGTTTCGAAACAGCATCCCGGTCTGTAGTTCTCTCTTAACCACACAATGTATCATTTTGCTGCTTAATTTATTTCCTCAGCTCTGCCAGTACTCTTTTCTCCTCATTGTTTTTTTCTTTCAATTTTTCTTATGATTTTACAGAACCTAGGTTTTCTTTCATTTCCATCAGAACTGGAGGCTCTTAAAATGTTCTAATGTTCACTTGCATAAATCTTTCTCTAATTATTCATTTCATCTGCCTTCTGTATCTAACATTCATTGTTTCTGTTATAAGCACTTTTGTTTAGATCCCACATTTGCTTTACGCTTTGAATTGGGCCAGTTCTGTTTCTGTTTTTACCTGGACTCCATCTTCCTCTTGGAACCCTATATGGAGACTTAGCTCTGCTATTTGTTAATCTGAGCTCAGTTGGTCCACGAAGAGGAGCATCTGGGCCTTTGTAGCTGGAAATGGTAAATCTCATCTTGAAATTTCCCTCCCCACCTGGTAAAACTCTGACATTTAGGGGGTTCTGATAGACCATGGCCTGATAGCTTCCCATGGAAAAGCATCTCATGTTTCTGCCCACTTACTCTGGAGAGAAAAATGGCTGAGGATGAAATCTGGAGGCTCCCCATAGTTTTGTTTGGTGAAGCAGTGTGGAATTTTCTATATGTAGCTCCCTTTGATCTATGTTGCTGACTGGCCTCTGGTTGCCACTTGATAGCGATGCTAGCTAGCCTCAAGCATATCCCCCAGAACGTCTCTCCCTTAGTTGCGAAGTCAGAGCAATAAAGAAGATTAGTGCATGGCTTTACACTTCTCCTTTAGCGCTACAGACATTGCTTTTCAAGGTGACTTCATCCTGTTGCTTCAGAACAAATTGCCATGATTTTAGCAACTCAAAACACCACATGTGCTTATCTAACAGTTTCCAGGGATCACAGCTTAACTAGGTCCTCTGCTGAGAGCCTCCTAAGCCTGTAATTCTGAAATTAGCCAGGGCTGCAGTGTCATCTGAAGTTCATCTGGGGCAGACCCTCTTCCAGAGCGTCCCTCAGGATGTTGGCAGAAGTTATCTCCTTAAGGTTGTAGGGTTGAAGTTCCCTGGCTTATGACTGTCAGCTGCAAGCTACCCTCAGACCCTAGAAGCCTCTCACAGTTCCTAAATATGTGACCCATTTGGATAGATCACACCCCAGCAGCTAACTTGTTCCAGGCCAGCAGGAGACATTGTCACTCTAATTCTCTAAGACACTCTTTTATGATGCAGCATAATCATGAGAGTAGTATCTCATCAACTTTTCCATGTTCTATCAATTAAAAGCAAGTCGCAGGTCTCAGTCACACTCAGAAGCATGGGATCGTACAGGGGTTTGACTCACTGGAGGTCACCTCAGGGTATGATGAGAAAGAGATTGGCCATTTCTTCTCAGCAAGGACCTTAGAATTTTCCCCTCCCTTTCTGTGCCAGAACCACCTTCTGCAGATGCTACCACCTTTTGAATAGGTAACATCAACCTCTAGGTGCAGTGCATTCCTACAATTAGGAAACAAAGTGTAAAGGATCTTTACAGCACATAGGCATCAACATAAATTGGGATGAATGAGATACCAAAGGGTAGATTCCATCCTAAGAAATCACGTGGAACTACAGTGCTAATGTCTAGGACAGGATTTCTCAACAGGAACACTTGACATTTGATGCTGGGTAATTCTTTGTTACTGGAGACTGTTTAGCAACATCCTTGGTCTCTTTCCACCGATCGCCAGTTAACAAGCCACCCCCCCCGCCCAAACAACCCCCAGAGTTGTACCAATTAGAAATGTCTCCAGACATTGCCAAGTGTCCCTTGGGGGAGGGAGGAACATAATCATCCCCAGTTGAGAACCAGTAAGCTAGGGTCTTCCCCCAGGTTTCCATTAAGGAGACAGTAGGCATCTCCTGATTGCAATAAAATCCATGCAGTGTAATTTTGTCGAAACATAATTAGAATGAAATTGCTATGAATGCAGCAGTGAGTCTATCAACTGCATTACAACCGATGATAGAAGGCAGCGGGAAATTGAGAACGATGATTCAGACAGCCTAGGAGAAGTCTAAAGGGTCATAACTCTTGTTTGGACTGTCATTTCTCTATGCCCATGTCTCTTCATCCATAAAATGCGTATGTTTTCCACACCTCTGGAAAGTGAGGGTGTTGTCATCACAGAAAGGGTACTTTGGTTTGAAAAGTACTGTTGCACCCATTGAGATCACCCCACTCCTACTCACACTCCCACACAATGTGCCAGGCAGTTGAAGTATCTGTACTTTACCATTTGCAATCTCAGGACATTTTCCACGAACTCTTCAGAAATTTCTTCAGAAATTTCACAATTTCTATGATTAAGCAATGATAAAACCTCTTGTGAAAGATATAGTTCGCTTATTGAATTTCCATATACAGATCCATTTTCCAAAAGTTTATGTCGTACAGTTTTTTTGCACTTTAAGAGTCCAATTTTCTAGTCCTGCAAATAATAATAGAACATACATAACTGAAATTGAAAGTCCTCAGACACGTGTTTGGCAATCCATTAGAAACTGCAGTTTGTATAGATGACCCCATGCATCTAGATTATTGGCATTCATGAAAGATGATTTCTATTTATTTTGTTTTATTATGTAACATTTTTCATTCAGGCTGAAGTAGTACTATGCCCTGCCAGTTCTACAGGCATAACCTGATGATTTCATTTATTTTGTAAATATCTGCAGTCGTGACCCCACCACTTCAGGTCATTCTGCTATTGGCAGCCTTAATTGAAATCTATTCTGCAATCAAGGTCTTAAAATAGAGGAGGCCTGTTAATCATCTATCGCTACAATGTAAATTGGCAGGAAATGTGAATATCTATGTTGCGGAGTTTAAATAAAATGGAAAAGCAAAGCTGTCCCTTAATGTGTCATTGGAATCCTTGACACATTTGTGTAGAAAGGCAGTTCTTACATTTTGAAAATGTTTGCTGAACCGATTACTTTTGAAATCTAGCTTCTTAGCCTTTCATTCAGCAACATACTTTTTTTCTGTGGGTGCAGATAGAATGAGAACATCCTCTTCCAGGAGGAGAAGGGTGGTCATATTATTGACTCGCTCTAAGGTTCTCTGGGTTCTGCCTTTCACGAGTTGGCAAATTCTGTTTCTTGTGTCACTTCCATTATCCAGGGACAGACTCACTACTTCGATCTTAGAATGGCCATCCATCCCTAGTTGGTCCCCAAACAGTCCCGGTTTCAATCTGGTTTCTGGTGTGTGTACTTTCAAAACCTCCATTTACGCTCAAAAGCATTGTGGTCCTTTACTTGTGTGGTCTCTTCCCCTAACAGCCTTTCTGGGTACATCGGGAGAAAAAAAGGTGGCATTGCCTTAAATGTCCACCAGGGAGTGCTCTTGCTTCTAGCGGCCTTCTCTCAGCTGCAGAAGGTGGTTTTGTTTTGTCAGGGACTTTTTTTTTCTCCTGGCAGATTCAAGAGAAAGAAGAGTAGCGAACCCACAGATCTCTGTGAGAAGACACTAGTTGGGCACAGAACTCTCAGTAGAACTTTTAAAACTTAGAAGGAAAATATAAACGCACCATCTAAAAACACCAAATAGAAGGCAATTGTTGCTAAGAAAAAAAGAAAATAAGAGTAAGCATCTAGAGTTTTAGAAATTATTGAAGGTGTAATTATTTGGGGATTTCACTCAAAGGGAATTTATGAGCATATTCCTTTCAGCAGTGATCCCAGTTGCTTTTCCAGGTAACTGTAGAAGGTCAATACACTATTGTCATATATTTTCCTGAGCACCCCAGCTCAACAATGCAAAGCTGAATTATTTCTTTATAAAGGCATCAATATTGCATTTTATTACCTCTGAAAATATGTCAGACTCAACTTCTGTGAATTATGTACCTATTTACTTGCCTTTCCTCCCCCTCTAAATGGTTGCTTATAGAAAACTACCCACAGGAAACTTCATCATGGCAAACCTTTCCTGGCTTTCTCTTCCTGGTTCTTTTCATGAGCCAAGTCACCTTCTACGGAGCAGACTTGAACGTGACCAACGAAAAAATAAACGAATTGCCCAGGTCTATCACAGCCTGCGGCCCAGCATGGCGCCCAGCTCTGCGCACCCTCTCAGCGCCCCCAGAAGAGAATTGAGCTTGCCTTTGTCGCATTTCTGTTTCTCTTGCTTGTCGATGCAGCCTGTATGTTGTAACTCAATTGAGGTTAATGCTGACAACATTTTCTTCCCTTCTAAGATAATGGTATCTTTTTTCTTTTGCAACTAAGATTTTCCCAGAAGCAATACTGTAGAACTCCAAATGTATTTACTTACAACGCAATAGGAGCTGGGCAGTCATCAGGATATGGTTTTAGGAATGGTGAACTTGCCATCACTTCCAATTTTTCTTTTCCAGAGCTGCTGTCTCAGTCAGGAACTTGACCGTTGTCTTATTAGATACTCTAGGTACTTAGAGGAGAAGCAAGCACATAGATTAGGAAGAAACAGGAAGAGCAAAGCTTTCCCACGCCTGATTAGATTTCTGCTTTTAGAATACCACTTTCTTCTATTTAATTCTCTCAGTATAATTGTGGATTCTAATGGGGAAGGAGAAATATATGATCATGCACTCTCTTAGGAGTTGAGCTTTTCATTTTTTTTATTGCATTTGAAATCCCCTAATGCCCCCAGAATTGACAGCTCCTACCTTCGAAAATTTCATCAGTATTCTCTGCTGTGTATAAAACAAATTTCCTCGTTCCTATGAAATTTATGATGCGGGGAAGGAGCCGCCATAAATTTTCTTATCTCTCACTGTGGCATTTTTCAGTGGTGAGTTATACTTGTAAAGTTACCTGCTGTAGCCCAACTCAGGATATTTTCAGTTTGTTTCTTCCAGGAATCAAGTGTAAGCTATGTCCTATAGGAGATTAATTACTTATTAAAGCAATATGAGATTTTCACTGGACGGGATGAAAATCGGAGAGGCTGTTCATTTCTTCTTTCTGAATTATTCCTTTTAGCTCCTCCTGTTCTGTCTGTATGTGCTATCCTGCAAATCTGTGTGCACGCTCCAAAGCACCCTTCTTTTTGCACAATGAGCAAAGAGGTGGGCTGTTCAGATCATTTCCGTGTTCTCAAGGAATGATAGGGGATTTCTGATATTAACATTGTTATTTTTGATCATCAAAAGAGAGCTAAACATTTTGGTGGTTCATTATCTAAAATAATTTCCAACATCTCAGAACAACAAATAGGCAATGGATTTTAAAAGAGCTTGTGGCCTCTTTGATGTGAACGAAAGCAGAATGGCATAATACACACCTGCCAGGCCCTTCTGGCACAGGGAACTGTCAGAAGAGCAAAGCCACGTTGGAACTTTGGAAACACCAACAAGTTCAGTGCTAGGAATAAAATCAAAATTCCTGAAATGGGCAGGCTCTTGTGACTCAAAAGTCTGAGACACCAGCATGTGGACCACGTCCAGTCCAAGGATCTGGGTTCAAGACCTGGGCCCAGGGTGAAAAACTAGGTATGAACAACTAAATAAAGATGTTTCTTCCTCCTCTCCCTTTCCTTCTTCCTCTCTTTAAAAAAAGAAAGAAATCAAGAGATACTAACTAGTTAAATAATCAGCTCTGATTATCATATTTACTAATGACCTGTAATAGCAGATAAGCCACCCATGGTAAATTTTGCCAAGTGAAGTTGAAAAGTATCTGGAGGTTCATGTTTTATGGAAACCTCGGGCATCGTTTGAATCCTGAAATAAAATCATTCATCTGATTGCATTACGAACAATTTACCACTTAATCTTTAAAATATAATTTGTGGTTTGAGATGGATGCATGCTAGCTACTCTCCCTATTTTTGTTTTTCTCTCAAAAATGATCTGATAGCAGTTTTAGAGGCACAAAGGAAATACCCTTAACTCCTTTATTATATGATAACTACTGATATGAAAACTGTCATTTATAGACATTCTGTTTGAGTATTTTCATGTGTGCGTGTGTGTGTGTGTGTGTGTGTGTGTGTGTGTGTGTGTGTGTTTCTACTCTCTGGATTGATATTCTGTGAAATCTTACCTGCACACAAAGACACACAGTAAAATAAGGGGGAAGAGGAAATAGCACTTAGTTAACTAAGTTATAGAAAAGCTTATCTTTCTCTTGTGGATGCATAGGCTCTTTTAGGGTATTAAAAGTTCCGAAACTCCTACAGTAAAGGAACGTGCTTAAGTTTGCATGACTTGGCATTTCCCAAATGTGTTTGACTTTAGAATTGTTTTTTTGTTTGTTTTGTTTTCTATAACAGTTGATAACTTGGGTAACATAGCTGTAAAACTGCTGAGTTTTCCTTATTAAAAAAGTTTATATTGCTGGAACAGGTAGATGGCAGGGTCATTACTGCCTAATTATTAATCCATCTTGCAGCGATTAACAAATAGTTCGCTCTAAGGGCCTAGAAAAATTAAGTTGGATGTTTGAGCAAAGAGGGTGATGTGAATCCTTCTTTCAAAGTGAATTGGATATGACATGGGGGACCCTGAAACCTTACTCTAATCCTCAGAGCCCTGTGTTCATTTTCTCTCCCTTGCCCAGCTTTATTGAGAGAGGACTGATATAACGTTGTCTAAGCCTAAGATACATAATATTAGTGATTAGATACATTTATATATATTACGAAATGCCTGCCACCATGACATTAGCTCACACCTCCATCCCATCATATAATTAGTTTATTTTGTGTTGAGAACACTTAAGATTCACTCTGTCAGTAACTTTCAAGAATATACTACAGTATTCCGAGCTATATTCCCCTGTTGTATAATACATTTCCAGAAAATGTTTATGTTATAACTGAAAGTCTGTACCCTTTGACCAATGTCCCTCCATTTCTACACTCCCAGCCCTGGTAACCACCACTCTGTTCTCTGAGTTTAGCCTTTTTTAATTTCACAAATAAACGGGATCATCAGCATTTGTCTTTCTGTGTCTGATTTATTTCCCTGAGCATAATGCCTTCAAGTTTCATCCAAGTTCTGGCAAATGGCAGTCTTCTATTATGGCTAAATAATATTCCAGTGTATGTCTGGCTCATCATCTGTACCTGTTCATCTGGGCATGGACACTTGGGGATCTCCTTAGGGTGTGTCCACCAGAATGAACTAAGGGCACAAGGACAAGAGGTGGGAATGGGGATGGGGGCTAAGAGGTTAGGGGACACTCAGAGAGAGGCAAGAAGTTCAGAATATGGTGCCAGCAGGCTTTCTGAGCCAACCTCCCCGCTTTCATCATGGAGCTCAGTTGCATCCTGCTCTCAGCCTGTATTTGATGTGCGACTTACTGCGCTCAGAGCGCTCTTCTTAGAATTCCTTGCTCATTGTTGCTATCACCCAGGGTCAGCATGGAGATTCACGAAGCCTCCCAGGTGGAAGGGTTTGTTTGCCCAGGCTGGGTTATGTAATACTTTGACCTCTTTTATAGCTTCGCCTCTCTCTGGCATCAGTATGCACTAAGCAGAAAGGAGACACAAAAGCCTTGTTCAAGGAGAAACAAAAAATAGCCCACATCTTTAATTTAAACAGGTTTTATGGAGTATAAACCATAGATTCTTTTGCTTTCAAAATGCGAAGAAATGCTACTTACAAGATTTTTTGCTGCCCTGCCCCCCAAGCACGTAACAGCCCTAAGAAGTCAGCACGCCATATCGTTACTTAGCAAGGACTAGGTCGTGGTGATGTTGTTTAGCTACAGAAATGAGTACGTGTCCTCCCTTATTAGATTCCCGGCAGGCTTTCGTCGAAGCGTGTGTCCATGGAGAACTCTAGGTCTCTACACCTCAGGCAGACATCTTGCTTTGAGCTCCAAGGATGGCTCGTGACCCCAGGAGGATGTCAACTGTGGCCTTGTCCTTTGGAGCCCTGCTAATTACTGGGAAACACAGGAGGCAGAAGTGCAGCTGGGAGACAGGAGTTCTGGGACCACACTCCCACCTCAACCATGAATGTGATTTCAGACCAGCAACTTGACTTTTAGAGTCTTTTTTTCCCCTCTTATCTATAAAATGAGGTTCCTTCCAATTCTCAAGTGCTGAGCTCTGTGTAAAGAATGACATGTCCCGGCATGTTTAGCAAAGGACGGAAGGTGGTGAACTGGTGTGGCGAATAGAAGGGTCTGCCACAGTGCCAACAAAACAGCCGTTCTCTCATTATAGGCTGCTCTCTCCAGGGAACGGTGCCTTTTGTTACCTGCATACGAGGAACAAAACAGAAAGCAGTACCTGGAAATTAAGGAAAATATTGCCAATGTACTCCTGTTGAAATCAACCCCAGTAGTTTTAACTTTATATTGAAAAATATGCCTAGAGAAGAGGACACCTATTTTAATTGCACAGTTCAATGAACTTGCAAAAATGAAACATACCCATATAACGAATACTCGCATCAAAACCCCAGAACATGAGGATGCTTCTCCAAGAAAATTCCATAGGCTCCCCTCTGCAAGAATTAAGCTCATTTTCTGAGCTTCTAACAACATAGATTCGTTTCCTTAGGTTTTGTGCTGTATATAAATTGGATTGTACACTGTGTGGCCTTTTCTTTCTGGCTCCTTTCGCTCAATATTATGTTTATGAAATTCATCTGTTTGATGAGAGTATTGTATAACAATATGCAACACTTTTTGCTTTTAAAACATTTGCTATTTTCCTTTACTATATCATATTCCCTTGGAAGAATATTGATTTCCTTGTTCACCACTGCGAATTAGCATTTGGGTGGCGTGCGGCCACTAGTAATGGTCTTACCATGAATGGTCTAGGAACTACTCCCTCATGAGCACATATGTGCATTTCTGTGGAGGGTAAACTGAGGAGTGGAATTGCTACGGGATGTGCTTATGTTGAGATTTCGCAGATACTGCTAAACAGTGTTCCAAAATCGTTGTGTCACTGTGTAACCACATCAGTTGTACAAGAGTGCCAATTGCTGTACGCCTTACTTAACATTCTTTGCATTTTAGACGTTCTGGTGAGCGTGCAATGATAGCACCATAAGGTTTTGATCTGCGTTTTCCTGGTAACTAGTGTAGTTGGGTCTCCTTGCATATATTTGTTGGCCATTTGGGTAAACCCTTTTGTGGAGTGTGTGATCAGTGTTTTGCCCATTTGACTATACTGTTCTTTGCTTTCTTGTTGATTTATAGAAGTACAGGTCTGTATATATATACATATATATGTGTATATGTATATGTGTGTATGTATATGTATATATGTCAATTTATGTGAGTCCTTTCTGGAATATATGCATGTGTCAAACAATATGATTTTTTTAAAGGACAGGTACAGGCAGGAATGAAGGTGAGTAGGCAAATAGGAAGGAAGGGAGAAGAGGACGAAGAGCTTTATGTATTTTTTTCATTTAGTTGTTCATGTTTGTTATTCACCCTGGCCCCGGGTCTTGAACCCTGCACCTTGGGATGTCTGTGGGACTGCTCCCAGGTGTACTAGACCACTAGGCCACCAGGGTGCACCGAATATCATTTTAATTACCGTATTTAGTGTCTACTAAGAGGTTTCCCTCTGAGCAAAGTGCAATAGGAGATACACATGAGCTCCAGAAGTTAAGGTCCTTGTCACAAGTCTTTTAAAACTTGGTTGGGAAACAAGGCAGACATGTGAGAAACAGTTGATTAACCACTGCAGTGAGTGGGATGATGAGTCTTGAGAGAGAAAATGCCCTGAGAACTGCTGGAATTTGATGAAGTCATCTGGAGAGCAGGCCCGGGGGCCATGGGGTAAACAGAAGTACTTCAGTGATACCTGGAGAATAGATAGGAGCTGGAGAAGCAGAAACGGTCCAAGCAAATACTAGAGGACAGATAGTAGTTTAATTTGCTCCTATCCAATGAGGATCCTGGTCTCGTTAGGCTGGGGGATCTGTGATTGGGTTATATACACATCCAGGCCCGTACACATCAATGCATGTACTACCCCAAAGCCTTTCCTTTATAGGATCTTAAAAATAAGACAAGAAAGAAAACAATGGAAAAAAGAAGGCTTAGTCTCTCTTAATCAGAACTGGCCAGAAAGTGTGTTAGAACCTGCATCAGTTTCACTACAAATTTGTATGTCTCTCAGGTTTTCCATCAGATAGTTTTAAACTCTTATTTTTCAAAGGCATTTGATTCTCCCCTTCTTTCCTTGAAATTAGCACATCAGATATTAGTGAGACGATTGAAGGAGAGAGAGGAATGAGTTTACTGGGTGTAAGATTTGATTCTTTTCTGGGCAGATTCTATAGCTATGTCCATGAGTTCCTGAAAAGGTTAGAGCACCATGTCAGTGTTGTTTCCCCTTGAGAAGCATTGTAATGAAAAACATGCATTGAGTGCCCATGACACTCCTGGGACTGTTCTGAGCACATCATATGTCTTGATTCATTCAATCCTCACAACAACCCTATGAGACTGGCACCATTATCATCAGCCCAATGGACAGATTAGGAAGCTCAAACACGGGGCAGTTCAAGGACCTCATTGTAAACCATATTGGTGATAAGCTGCTGAACTAAAATTTAAAAACAAGCAGCCTGCCTTCAGATTCTAGTTATGCTACACACCAAGAGTTGACACATTCAAATAGGGCCAGATAGGAAATACTTTAATACTTTAACACATGGTGGGCCATGCCCTCTGTTATAACTCCCCAAGCCTACCTTTGCAGGGTTAAAGTAGCCAAAGACAATATGTAAGTGAATTAGCATGCCTATGTTTCGATAAAACTTTATTTACAAAAGATGAGTTACACTTGACCCCGTAGAACATGATTTGCTGAACTCCTATGTTAACCATCAAGATATACCACCCCTTATGTAGACAAAAGACATATCGAATCTGATTTTTACCACTTTCTGTTTCCTCTTTCGTGGTCAGGAATCTCTGGTTCTAAACTGGGGGTGATTGTGCCTTCAAGGGGGACATTTAGCAATGTCTGGAAACATTTTGTTTATCACAGCTGGGGCATTGCTACTGCATCTAGTATGGATAAGCCATGGATGATGTTAAAGATCCTACAATGGGCGAGGTTGCCCTGCCAACAAAGAATTATGTAGCCCCAAATATCAGCTATGCCATGTTTTGGAGACCCTTGCCCAGCCCAGTCACATTCATCTCTCAACCTCTGGACTGTCCTTTCTCTATTTCTCTTAGCACGATGATACTCTTCTGTCTTACTGCCTCCTGTGTAGGTCAACCATTACAGTTAAGGATGATGGCGACGATGATGATGATGGTGCTGGTGACTGACATCTATTGAAACCCATTATGGACTGGATAATTGTACATATAATATGCCTCTCTTAAAAGGTCATGTTTCATTCTAAAATAAATTTCATAAAATCGGTACGATGATTTTGTTTCTTCTTATAAAGAAATACAAAAGCCTATATTCAAAGCCTGGATCTTTCCATTCTAGCCTGACGACTCTTTTTGATTATTAGAATGAATGATATCATTGGACATAAGGACTTCAAGGTTTGGACAGCCTCCATGAAAACCATCTATGCCTGGCAAATAGTGCTAGATTTGTATATTCGACTTTTATTTGTATAGGTGTTTTGTTTTTTAACCAGCATTAGCTCACAAATAGCTTTTTTGAGGATTTAGGATTGAAAAATTGAAGTTTTCCTCCTTTTTCCACATCAGGAAATAAGGCCAGTGGTCAGCCCCAGGTGTTCCCTGTTAATAATAGTTTATGCCTTCCATTAGCAGCATTTTCTCTTTTCATCACTTTACCTCCTACTTAATTTGCCTTGGGATGGAGGGCCCTCTGTCCTGTAGTGTGGGCTAACCTGTGGAGAGAGTTTGAAAAGGGAAAGAGCGTAGGAAGAGCAGGGAAAAAGTGGACTCGGAGGAGGCCAGGAGCAGGAGTTTAGAGCAGCAACCCAGGACCAACGTGGAGAGCAGGGCACTTGAGGCTCTTACCATGCTGCCTTAGTTGTGCTCATTGAGCCAACATCCAAACCATGCCCCTACTGAATGCCTGGCAGACTTCAAGGCGTTGGGACATAGCAGTGATCAAGACAGATAGAAGCAAAAGTAATTTTTATAGTGTGATGAAAAGTCACAAGCACTATGGAGAGACACCAGTCAGCACAGGGAATGGGCATGCTGGAAGGGGGACTGTGAAGTATTGGGCTCAGCTGCCAGTGAAGGTGACTGGGCAGATTTGAAGATGGTGAGGAAACAGCTGTAGCATATTTAAGGGAAGAAGCTCCAGGAGGAGGCAAGCAACAGGGACATACCCTGAGGGTGGGAGGTAAATTGGAGGAGTGGTAAAGAGACTTCTGGCTGGACTACAGTGCGCCAGAGTCAGAGGTTGGAGAGGTGGGTGGGGGCCAGGCCAGAGGGCACAGTGTCTGCAGGCCATGGGGAGGATTGCGGGTTTTCTTTTGAGCAAGATGGGCTAGTCATTTGGAGGTTGATGAGCAGAGGTGTACTAAGAGCTGTGTTTGAAAATGGATCCCTCTGGATGCTGAGTTGAGAAGGGTGTGTCTGTTCTATAGAACACCCAGCCATACCAATTTCTTTCTCCTTTGAAACCCTTTCCTCTTCCCCTCTCCCAAATCAGGGAACCATCACCTGTAGGGGAGTCTACGTGGGAGTTAGAAAAGTGGTCTTTAGGCAAACCTCAAGACGAAAAGAGACATCTCCTCTTGTTTTCTTAATAAACAAACTAAAGGCCATTTATTGTTTACTGATATTGAATGTTTATTGCGAGCCCATATACATTTGCAGTAGTTGCAGACATGATGACAAAAATTTTCACCCTGAGGAATGTCCAGTTTATCAGATGAGCAAAGCAACAGTTTCAAAAGGGCATATATAGTAGAGGTCTGCTTGGTTCAACTGAGGTTTGTAGAATGATAGGGGTGTGTTTGGTACAAGTGAGATACAGAGGAGAGACAACTCAACCTAGAAATCAGGGCAGGCGTCCTAAGCCAAGTGGCCAAAAATCAGTGTACTATTTAAATTCAAGATTGGGGCCTCAGCCCAACTAGCTGTCCTGCCTCATCTGACCAGTTCTCTTCTTTCTACCACTTGGTGCCTTCTTGGAGGCAGAGGACTACTTTCATGTGAAAAGAATCCCTAAATGCAGGGATTCATGCTCCAAGCATTTAGAAAAATGGCAACACAGAGGCTAAAATCAGGCCCATCATTCCTGTGACATAATTCTAGATGAACAACTAGGAAGGCGGTTTCAAAGGTGTCATCTTTCACTACCAGTCGTCCCAGTCACAGTAGCATCGTCTCCTGCATTTTGACTTGAATTTCTGAGGGTGATGTGATAAGTTACGCCATTGTTTATTCATAAAGCCTCCCAAAGACCAGAAGAGGGACAGTTTCCTAAATGCAACAAACAATACAAAGCAACTGCCTCACTGTACTTTTTCTTGATTTTTTTGTTCAGGCAGTTGATTGGCATTGATTCATTTATTCTAAGCCCTTGGTGGGGAGGAGAGGCTGGTAAATATTCATATTATCTTTCATTTTTGGACAAGAAATGGAGGCCGGTCTTTCCTCTAGGCCAAACATTGGGGCAGGCAGAGTTGAGTCTGGTTGCTTCTCCAGATCCCTTTTTAATCAACTTCCTGCCTCTCCACAGTCATCTGGCACCACCAGTTCCAGGGGCTAAGTGCTGTGCCCATGACAATGTCATGGGCTTGCCTGTAGCGAGGTGCCCACCTTGACCTTCATGATGGCCATGTGCAGCTGTCCCACTAACTTCATGGCAGGCAAGGGGTGGGCGAGGGTCAGACTGCACTCTGCTCCTGTCCTGACCCTCCTGTGCGTGTGGTCAGGCTACTGAACATTACTGTGCCTGTCCTCTCACTCAGCACTGCACCACCAGCAAGAATACACAGAAAAATGACTCTGGAGTTCAACTGCTTGGGTTCAAATCCCAGTTCACCTCTTCGTTGCCAGGAAACAGTCTCGACGCTTTGACTCAACTTTGCCTGTAGTTATAATTATTGACAAAGTGATGCTGAGTTTTAAAGGATACACTGTGTCTCTTAGATTTTACTCAAATTTAGTTTCCTGGAGCTGAAAGCAACTCCAACATCCTCCAGTCCAGGGATTGGCAGACTACAACCTATAGGGGCTAAATCCAACCCCCTTGTATTTTTACAGTCCACAAACTAAGAATTGTTGATGGGGGAAGGAAAAGAATAATATTTCATGGCATGTAAAATGATATGAAATTCAAATTTCAGCGTCCATAAACGTAGTCTCATTGAAAGCCAACTGTGTTCATGTATTTACCTATTGTTGGTGTCTCTTTTCTTCATTCAGTGGCAGAATTGACTTCCTGTGACAGAAACTGTGTAGCACACAAAGCTCATAATATTAACTTTCTGGTCCTTTACGGAAAACGTTTACCAACCCTCAATCTGGTCAAACTTGAAAGTTTATCTGCTTGAAAGCTTTTTGCATTTGCGAGCTTAGTACTTTATGAAGCTCCCCCAACCCCTGCCACCACTTCTCTTATCAGATGAAGTTCTCCCAAATGTTCACACAGAAATTCGGCCTCCTTGTAATTTCTCCCTGTTGGTTCCAATTCTTTCCTTTGGAACAACAAATAAAGGCTGGTTCTTTACCCACGTTACAACACTCCAGCCACCCCCATCAGTTCTCTCTTGTTTAGAGTATCTGTCCCTAGATCTCTCAACTTTGCCTCACTGTTTCTAGAGCCCTCACCATCTGGGTTATCTTCCAGTGAAAGTACAAGCCCGCCTTATCTGCTCTCATGATCCTGCCCTCACGCTTTCTAAGACACATCTTGCTGGACTCAAGACCTGCCTTCCCCGATTGCTTATTCACTTCACAAGGAGAGCATCTTGTTTTCTTATATTCCCAATACCAAGCCTGATGACTGACACTGATGGCTCAGTTATTCATTGAAGGCTGTTCAATTACTAATTAGTAATATGACGGCTAAAATATTACAGGCACGCTTCGGAGACACTGCGGTGTCCATTCCAGACCACCATAATAAAGCAAATATCACAACCAATCTCATGGCTATTATAATTTCCCAAAGCATAGAAAGGTTATGTTTATACTATATTGTAGTCTATTAAGTGTGCAATAGCATAATGTCTAGAAGTCAGTGTACACACCTTAATTTTAAAATGGTAGTCATCATCTGATACTTCAGGAAGGTCCAATGCTTTTGCTGGTGGAAGGACTTATACCTGAAGTAAAATGAGCTGTGCCTATACAATGATGTATTGGTGTGATACTCCAAATGTCAGGTGAATGCTGCACTTCTGTTACTTGTGACCATGAGCATAATATTCTTTTTTAAATAGTACTTTATTAAGATAACTTTGTTTTACTAATTAACATAAGTTCATATGTGTAGGTTCCCCATTCCTCAGGTATATGTCAACACACCCTGTCCTCCACCAAATCACCAAGTGTTCACCACCATTGTCCAGTGGACTCCAGCACCACTTGTCCCTCCCATCCCATTCCTTATTGGTAACCTCGGTTCTGTTGCCAATGTCCAAAGATTGGTTTTCTGGTGTCTGTTCCTTGGTTTTGTCTATTTACATTACACATATGAGTGAGACCATCTAGTTTATGTCTTTCTTCTTTTGACTTATTTCACTTAGCATTATCCCCTCTAGATCCCTCCATGTTGATTCAAATGACAGAATTTCATCTCTTCTCAGGGCTGTGTATTATTCCACTGTGTATATGGACCACATCTTCTTGATCCATTCGTTTGATATTGGGCACTTAGGTAGCTTCCAGTTCTTAGCTATTGTGAATAGGGCTGCAGTAAACACGGAGGTGCATAAATCTCACTGATTTGGTGTTTTTGTATCTTTTGGTAAATACTCAGAAATGCGGATGATGGGATCATATGGGATTTCCATATTCAACTTTTTGAGGAATCTCCATACTGTTTTCCATAGTGGTTGCACCAATTTGCACTCCCACCAACAGTGTAAAAGTGTTCCTTTTTCTCCACATCCTTGCCAACATTTGTTGTTGCCAGACTTTTGGATAATAGCCACTGTCTCAGGTGTAAGGTGACATCTCATTGTTCTTTCAATTGGCAGTTCCTTGATAGCCAGTGAGTAGGAACATCTTTTCATGTGCTCGTTAAGTCATCTGCATGTCTTCTTTGGAAAAATGTCTTTCCAATTCTTCTGCCCATTTTTTGATTGGATTGCCTGTTTTTCTGTCGAGCTTTATGAGTTCTTTGTATATTTTAGATATTAAACTCTTGTCAGAAATATGAAATGCAAATATCTTCTCCCAGTTAGTAGGTTGTCTTTTTGTTTTGGTAGTGTTTTCTTTTGTTATGAAGAAGCTTTTTAGTTTGACATTGTCCCACTTATTTCTTTCTCTTTTTGTTTCCCTTGATGCTGAAGGGAGTCCCCAGACACCTTTCTAGGGCTTATGTTATGGACTGTCTTTCTTATGTTATCTTCCAAGAATTTTATGGTTTCCAGTTTTATGATTTTATGTCCAAGTCTCTAATCCATTTAAGTTCATTTTTCTGGATGGTGTTAGAGTGTGCTCTACCTTCATTCTTTTGCATGTGGCTGTCCAATTTTCTCAATACTATTTATTGAAGACTTTGGTTTCTCCATCCTGTGCTGTTGGCTTCTTTGTCATAAATTAACCTACTGTATGCGAGTAAGTCAATTTCTGGTGATTCAGTTCTATTCCACTGATCAGTGCCTTTGTTATTATTCCAGTACCACACAGTTTCGGTCACTATAACTTTGTAGTATAGCTCAATGTTAAATAGCATTGGTGAGTGGACATGCTTGCTCTTTTTTCTGACCTTACTGGAAGGACTTTCAATTTTTTGTCATTGAGTGTGATGTTGGTTATTGGTTTATTGTATATGGTCTTTATTATATTGAGGTATGTACTGTCTTCCCCTACTTTATGCATAATTTTTTTATCACAGATGGGTGTTGAATCTTGTCAAAAAGTTTCTCTGCATCTATTGATATGATCATGTGGTTTTTTCTCCTTGCTCTTGTTGATATGGTATATTACATTAATAGATTTGCATATTTTGAACTGTCCTTGCATTCCTGCTTGGTCATGATGGATGATCCTTTTGACGCATTGTTGGATTAGGTTTGCTAATATTTTGTTGAGAATTTTTGCATCTATATTCTTTGGACACATTGGTCTGTAATTTCTTTCTTCGTCGTGTCTCTATTAGCTTTTGGTGCGAGTGTGAGGTTAGCCTCATAGAGAGTGTTTGGAAATGTTCTCTACTCTTCAGTATTTTGGAAGAATTTGAGAAGAATAGGTATTATTTTCTGAAGTTTTGGTAAACTTTACTAGTAAAACCATCTGGTCCTGGGTTTTTATTTTTAGGGAGACGTTTGAATACCTCTTCAATTTCCTTGCTGTTCAGGTTTTCCAGTTCTTCTAGATTCAGTCTTGGTAGACTGTACTTTTCTAAAAATCTGTTCATGTCCTTGAGGTTGTCCACTTTATTGGCATAGAGCTGTTATGCTTTTGAATTGAAAGTCTGTTTTATCCGATATAAAAATAGCTGTTCCTGCTTGGTTTGGGTTGCCAGTCGACTGTAGGATTGCCTTCCAACCATTGACCTTGAGCCTATGTTTATCTTTTGAAAGAAAGTGGGTTTCCTGAATACAGCAGAAGGTTGAGTTATGTGTTTTAGTCCATTCAGCTACATTCAGATTTTTCCCTGAGGTTTTAATTAGATTCATCATTTCACATATATTTCTCTGTATCTTTGTTTTGTTGGCATTCTGTTTTGATTTCTTTTGGTTAGGTTTCCCCAAAGTAATGGCCTTGTCTAGGGTATCGACTTGCACTGAATAAGCCTGTGTCTTGGTTTGAATACTGGGAGTTCTGTAGTTGTGTGCCATCACCACTGGTCAGATTTCTTGAAGCTCTGATTTGAACCCTGCAATGAGGCCAGAGAATATCTCCAGGAAGCCGGGTTCTTCCCCAGGCTCTGCCCCTGGACTCCATCATGGCTGGGCTTGGAATCCCAAAACCAGGACATAGCCCTGAAACTGGATGTTTTGCCTACCCTCTGTGGTGTTAAATGCTGCTGCCTTTTATGTAGTTGTAGTCTTGCTTTTACTCAGCATTTACTTAAGCAAAATAGGTGTTTTGTAGGTGTTCCGTGGAAGAAGGCAAGTATGGCTTCTTACCAGGTTGCCATCTTGAACTCGCTCTTTTTTTTCTGTGGGAATATGCACTGAACTCACAACACATCCTGAAGGTTTAACTTCTCTTTTCTCTTTGGCTAATTTCTCTGGATGACCTCTGGCCTTTGCCAAGAGTTCATACAGGGACTATGAAGACTGAACATTATCAAGCTGTGGGGCTGCATGATGTATCTATAATGTTCTTTATAGAACAGTGTAGATGCATTGTATCTAATTCTTAAAAAAATTGTTGGCTTGCACAGCCCACAGCTGCTTTTAAGTTAGTGATTATGCAGCTGAGTCTCCTTCACTTGCTTATAGAAATGGATTATTTTGACTTTTATATCTCTTATTTACTTCTATTTTTATTTGTTTTAGCACTTTGTTCCAGCTTACTTTTTAATCTTTATTTTCTATTCCTGCCTCTTATGTTCTTGAGTAATTAACAAATGGAATAAGGAGTCTATATCTTCAGTGATGTAAATGACAAAAATGGTCCTGTGGCCAGCCATTGGAATATTCTCTACAGCTTGATCAAAATCCATTTATCAAATCACTTTGTCTAGTATACATTTGACAGAAACTATTATAATAAATGCCTAAAAGAAGCAAAGGGAGTTGGGGACAAAACAGAAAGGAGAGATCTTTGGGATCCTAGGGTTTTAAGCACTGCTGAATCCTCCAGAATGTAGCTACCATACACTCATCTATATTGAAGGATTGATTTCTAATTGAGAAACTTAGCTATACATAAGTAAATTGATTTGTGATTCCATCATTTGTCACAGCAGTGATGGAATCAGAACCTATAATACTTGATTTCCTATCTTAGTCTCATTTCCTTGTGATGATGCAGAGAACATTAGACCAGAAGGGGATATGAAGGTATGGGCAAATCTCTCATTGTTCAGATCTACATTCAGGCCTGATGAATGGGAGGACAGTGGGAGCTTGTACATTGAGTGCACAGGCAGTTAGGTGAACCCCCATTCTCTTTCAGGAAATATTTTATTAGATCTATGCAATGTCTATTTTTAATAGATTTAATGACTTATTAAATATATCATAAAATTTACCCATTGAAGTATACAATTCAATTTTTAATGTATTTACAGAATTGTGCAACCATCATCATGATCTAATTTTAAAATAGTTACATCATCTCCAAAAGAAGCTTAGTATGTTTTAGGTGTTATTCCCCATCTCCACTTCCCACATATACACTCATCCCTAACCTAGTCTCTCTCTCTGTATATTTGCCTATTCTGGATATTTCATATAAATGGAATATGCAGTATGTAGTCTTTTGTGTGTGTTTTCTTTCATGTAGCATAGTATTTTCAAGGTTTATCCATATCATATCAGTATTTCATTCCTTTTTATTTCTGAATAGTATTCCATGTATGGATATACTACATTTTGTTTATCCATTCACCAGTTAATGAATCTTTGCCTTGTGTTCACTTTGGGGCTATTATCAATAATGCTGTTTTTGAGTATAAGTGTTTGTGTGGGCATATGTTTTCATTCTTCTTAGGTCAAGACCTCAGAAAACTTAGGTTTAACATTTTAAGAAACTGGCAACCTGCTTTCCAAAGTAGTTGCACCATTTTACCGTCCCACCAGCAATAAGTGACAGTACTGACTTCTCCACATCATGGTCAACATATGTTATTGTCTAGACCTAGGTAATATTTTAATTAATAGCATTTACTTAACAATTGGTAAATTTTGATCATATATTTCAGGTAATTCACTTTTAGTTAGGGAAGGCTAGAAGTGATAAGAGATTATAAAGACGGTTAATGCAAATTCTAAGAGCATTTAAAATGTGTCAAAGGCAGAATGAAAAAGAAAAAATTAGGGGAAAATGTTGATCAATAGAGCATTAATATTGACATAAAACTGTTATTAAGAAAATGACCAATGCTACTGGGTACTATAAGAACATGTCAAAAAAGCACGTTAGTGCATAAGATTTGCAATGAGTTCAGCACCTGTAAAATAGTGACTATACTCCAATAAAATGAGTACACAATGAGTGGGCTTTTGCTTAAATAAAGTAGAAGAGAAGTGCTCTGACTATATCTTGCATGGGTTTTTCTTCTCCATTTTGTGTGACGCTAAAGCCAATATCTAATGGGTTACTCGCTAACTCAGTTCTTCTCAATGAGGATGACTTTGTTCCACCCCTCGCCCCTTTCAAAGGGAATAGTTGTCTGGAGCCATTTTTCTTGTCATGCTTGGGGATGGGATATTACCGACATTTAGTGGGTAGAGACCAGGACATCCCCCACTAGAAAGAGTGATCCAACTCAAAGGGTCAATAGTGCCGAAGCAGAGAGTCCACGCTTTAACCAGTGCTTTTCTAGGCAGAATAAATAGGATCACTGGAAATACTTATTTCTCCTTATTTTGCTTCCCTAAAAGCAGATGCCCAGTCATTCCCTGACCCCATCAAGGGGTTTGAATCTCAGGGTGGAATGAGCTGTATCATTGTGATAAAGATCTCTTCTTTTACCTTGTCTTGCTCCATTCCTCCTGTTTGCAACGCAATTGAAAACTCGTGACTAGTTATTTTGTAAATGCCTGTGGCCCATCAAATGGCTAGCATAAGTAATTGGAAAAATGGATACTTTATTCTTATCTCTTGTTCTGTAAAGAACCAATCATTCTTGGTTGTGGTTTAGTTCACTGCAGTGCAGTCCTCATACATCCCAAGGTCCCTGGTTCAAGATATGGGACTGGGGGAAACCATGAAGATGAACAGCTAACCAAAATAAAACACTTCTTCCTCCTCGCTCTTCTTGCCTGCCTGCCTGCCTGCACCTTTCCTTTCAAAAAAAAATACAGAAAAGAACAAATCATTCAATTCCTTTCTCTCTGAGAAAGGATGTTTGGGGGAAATCTCTGTACTGTGGAAGCAAAAATAAAGACATGTCTTCTGGTGTTTTCCAGAAAATTCAGCTTAACATTATTTTTCTAAACATGTAATAATTCTTCACTTGATTTTAGCTGGATCAATTTCTCATTGAAATAATACCAGCAAACCCTTTTGAGACTATAAATTTTACAATGAGCATGAACCCTAAAATGTTGCTATGTTCTACTTGAGTTATTTAGGCAGTATTTGTGTAATGGAGCAGTTGTGTATGGAGTTGAGTTGAAGTTCTCCCCCAAATCATATGTTCTGGTTTTAAATGACTACAAAAGGTATGATACCAATTAACACAACTCAACATGGAGATTCTGGGCCCAGATCCCAGGTCTGCCATTTGTCAACTGAGTGACCCAGGGCAATTGAGCAGTTTGATCAGTAGTGTCTTCTTTATAATTTGGAAATGCTGTCTAACTCAAACAGACTATTGCTCACAAGCCAAACTGGCCTGCTGCCTGCTTTTAGAAATAAAGTTTTATGGAGATACAGCCACGTACATCCATTTACATATTGTCTACAGTTGTGTTTGCACTGCTGAGACAGATTGATTTGGATAGAAATTGTGTATCTGCAAAGCCTAAAATATTTCTATTTGACCTTTTACAGAAAAAGTTTGTCAATTGCAACTGTAGCTCAAAGATTTGATGCGACTTAGAGTTAGTATATGAAAGTCGTGTGTCAGAGAAGATCTTGGAAAAATGAGGACCTATTCCTTTCTAGACCCAATCAGTTGTTTTTAACACCATTATAAAGCTCTAGGATTCATTCAACATCTAATGAGTATGTAACTACATATAAGAAGAGATTTAATTCTTACAACAAACTAGATAGGTATAATTCTCATCTTGTATTATGAAAAATTACAACATCTGCAATAGTAAGTAATCTCCTCCAGATCATAAAGCTAAATTGGAGATAAAAATAGGGGATAAAATATCACAACTTTTTTGGCTTCTCTCTTTTTCCTATTTAGACAACCCCTTTATACCATGTAAGATCTTTTGCAGGACAGTTTTTGAACCATCTAAAAAAGCCAGTTGACTGTTTAAACAGGTGAATAAATCTCAAAGGCCAGAGTGTACATTTACTTTGACTGTTTGCTATCGGTTGTTTTCCAAAAGCTTTTCTATTTGTATTAATTATGTGTTATCTTCCTTATTCTCCATACTTTATCAGCCCTTGTTTCTCTCTTCCTTAATCGTGTGTTTCGTTTCTTCCACTTTCAAGCTCTCCCGTCTTTCTTAATTGTATTTTGTAAGGAAGACTAATGAGTAGCCCAGCATCTGTGAAGTCATAAAGCAGGTGGTTGAAAGAAGCAGCTGAGCATGACCATGCAACAATTCTGAAGCTCATTGTCAATGCTGCTCTTGCTTCCAAGGCACTCTTCATATTCATGAAACACTGCTTTCCTTAAAGACAAACCACTGGCCTGTGACTTATTATTGCAGCACATATCTCACAGCTGTAAAGAACACTTTTAATGATGAAAACCAACTTCATGGTCACTTTTATGATGAGTGTGGGCAGGAAACGCTATTCAGCTTCGGGACTGTGTATCTCTTTCTATGTTTATTGGCATCTAGATGGATATTTCCATGTGTGGTCATTGGCATCTGGAAGAATATGTCCATGTATGGTCACCGGCATCTGGAGGTGTGTTTCTATAGATAATCTTTGGAGGTGTACCTCCAGAGAGGGAGCCCTTTCAAGCTTTCAACATGGGAAAATTGGTTCTCCTCTACTGATCTCCCGTGAAGCCCCCTTCACTTTTCTACCACTAGTCCTAGATCTGCTCTGTGAAGCTGCTCAGAATAAAATCTAAGTCCTCTTCATGCTTGTTCTTCAGAGTATTTTATGAGTCCTTCAAATTTTTCTCATAAGACCAGATTCTGACCCTTTGTTATCCATGGGTCGCATATATTGATCCATTCTAGTACATCAGTGTCTTTTCCAAGTAGAACTGTTCTCTGATTTTGGAAGTAATGAATATTCATGATAAAAAACCAAAAAGACTCTTGGACTTCAAACAAAAAAGAAACAAAAGAAGGAAGGAAGAAAGGAAGAAAACCAGTTGTTACCCTACTATCCAGATAAACACCTTAAAAATTGTAGTCCTTATTTTCCAGTCATTTTGTGAGTAGGACTAGTATGTGTTTACCATATATTGACAGACATTGCTTTCAATGGCTACTTTTCACTCTAACCTATGAATACATGAGAATTGCATGTCTTCATTATGAAGTATGACTGACAAAAGCCACCATAATGTTTCACGTTGAACAGATCATGGCAGAACCCAATGGGGCTCACTTGTCCTTGGTCTCTATGTCTATTCTTGTGCTTGTAATGTGCGTCTTGAAATTAACGTAATTTTCTTAGTTTGCAAGTCAAGCTTCTCCTTAGCATTTGAACACTTCTAACCTATCAATCTACAGAGGAATGCCCTCTTTGCAATTGATGGCGTGTGTGTGTGTGTGTGTGTGTGTGTGTGTATGAAACAGCAGAGACAGAATTAAATCATCTATAATGAAAACTGTCACATATTTGATTTAAATCGTTCATGATGTGTGTGTCTTTAGACAAGCAATAAGAAGTAATTTAAGTAGGTCTTACCACCCCATTTTCAATCATTGTATTCTCTGCTCTTCTTCAGTAGCTATTCCTCTCTTTTTTCTTTCTATACATTTCAAAGTTCTCTTTTCTTCTGTTTTACGTACACAAACGAGCTTTTTAGAAAGTTTAATAGCACAGTTTATTTGTTGCTATTGCAACATGTTATGGATTCCCAGTTATTTCGTGTGCTCAGTATAAGTAGGAAATACAGATATTGCGTGTCTGTGTATGTGTGTGTATGTCCCTGCTCTAAAGCAAGTATTTTTTCCTTAAAGTAAAAGTGCAGGCAGGAATGAAGGTGAGTTAGGTAGGCAGGCAGGAAGAGAGAGATGGAAGAAGTACTTTATATATTTGTATTTAGTTGTTCATCTTCGTTGTTCCCACTGGCCCGAGGATGTGAACGCAGGACTTTGGGATATATATGGACTGCACTCAGCCACTACTCCACCAGAGCATGCCTAAAGCAAGTATTTTTATTTCTTAAACAACTTTTATTTTTGCTTTTTAACTTATTGATATTTATTACCTTTTTTTTTTGTTCACAATGCTACATTCATTTTTTTGAATATTGACATTGTATGTCAATCTATATTTCACACCACACCCTCCACCAAGTATTCTTAACCTAGGGTTCATGGGTGCCTTGGAATCAGTGGATATTTGTGAGGGATTGTTTATGAATCCCTGCAAGTTGAGTGCAAATTTTTGTTTGAGCATTTTCCCCTGGAAATAAGGCCCTTCTCAGAATTTCTTATGGCCCTGATGATTGTTCCAGAAAGCAATTTCATGAAGCTTCCCAGAAGGCTTGGTTGCGGTGCTCAGATCCCTGCTGTCATGGTCGTGAAGCTGGCTAAGATGAAGCGTGCTTTGAGAGTGCAGGAACCTTTCAAGGTGGTGACCTTCACTTTCTCTGACTCTTCCTGTATCAGCTGTCCATTTGTATGTGGGAACATACTCTCAGAATCCAGCTATGTGTTCTCCCTGTTATTTCTGCGATTTCCCTAGCAGCTGTGTTGAAAGGCAGCTTAGGCATTAAATGACTTGTCCAAGCCATCACAGGTAGGGAGTGGCCCACTTGTCATGGGTATTTGATAATGGACAGGCCATGCTGAGAATTTCCTTCAGACTAACTCCAGTCAGCGAACTGTAAAGGGCGTAATAGAAAATATGCTTCACTTTGTGGGTCTTGTTGCTTTGAGGCCTCTGTTGCTACTGCTCAGCTCTACCCAAGGCAGCCATAGATGATACACAAATAAAGGGGTGTGCTGTTTTCCAATAAAACTTCATGTACAAACCAGGGGATGGTCAGACTTATAGTTTTCAGGCTCCTCCCTCTCCCTCTGCCTATAGATAAAACAAGATGATACTACGGAAGTACCTCCTGTTTTTAAAATGCTAACGTAAAAATATATATAGTGAAAATTTGCAAAGTATATACAGATCCCAAAATGTTGAAAAATAAAAAATCACCTACATTCCACCACTCAGATTAGTAATTTACATTTTGGTGAATATTTCATGAATATTCTCTCAATAGAAAGATGTTATTCTTAAACTGTTCCCTTTAGGTCTCTGAAAGCTAAATTTATTTGTGATTTGCTTCTGAACATTAAGGTTTTTTATGGTAATTAATGGATGGGGCAACTGTCTAGGTCTAGACCTATGGCGTTTGAGGCTAGGGGAGATGAGATAAGAGATTGTAGATGTACTCTTTTCAGAGTTATCTTCTCTCTTCATTGAGTAGCAAGCTTCCTTGCATGATTGGTCACACTGCTTGCTTGGAAACTATACAATATTTGTGGAGTCTGACTTGTATTACTATTTAATGTGCCTGTTAAAATCTTATAATCCATATCCCATAAGTTTTATATGTGCACATTTGGATAATGAAATTTCTTAATGATCTCAACTATTGCTATAGGGCACACTAATGCACATATATTTGTTTTGATTACACATATATTTCTGAGATCATTAATTATTTTTTAAATTCATACTATATACTAGACACTGTCTTAAATAATTTCCATGTATCATTTCATCGACCCCCTTCCCCAAACTTTATGGCATATACACACTATACTCATTTTACCGACAAGTAAACTCGGTCTCTGTCTTTTGGACAACGTAGTGAGTAAAGGGAGGACCTAGTATTTGATCTTGAGTCTGGGGATTTCTCTTTAGCCTGCATACTGATGTGGCTTTGCTGGTGCTAATGAACCCCTTCATTTTATTTTCAAGTGGTGACCTTCTTTGGTGTAGAAGTTAAAACCCAACCACCAGTTACCTTCATCAGTTGACAACAGAGATGCACTTGAGACCAAGTTCAGTTATTTGCATGGCTCTCAGTATGCTGGCCAAGTCCCTTCTGCACACTTGTGATTCCTTCCATCACATTTGCCATTTGGTTTTGCACAGGAGAAAAGCTGTCGCTTTCTCCTGGAGGTACCGCTTGTGCTGATTGAGACATCCCAGCCTGCCTTCCCTGGTCCTCTCCTCCGGTGATGGTGTTGGCACAAACCGTACCTACAGCATCATGTTACTCTCCCGAGCTAAAAATAACCAAGATCCTGGGTGAGACTTCATATATAATTCATAGTTTTGATTTATTAATCTCTCCATTAAGCCAGAAAATGACATTTTTGCTGGCTGCATTCCAATCTGCATTATCTTAGACATTTAGAATTTGCGTTAACTTGAATACCCTCTGTGTGTGTGTGTGTGTGTGTGTGTGTGTGTACTTATGATTTTCTAGCGTCAGAATCATCATTGTGTATAACTCCCTTAATCTTTCACTTAACCCCTGACTTCAGACTCATAACATGAATGTAACATCTGAAAGAAGCAAATATCAAATGCTTCTTGACGATAATAAAAATACAGAGCCAGAAAGCAAAGGAGTAGCTTTGCCTTTTTGTAAAACCTTACAGTTAAATTTATATTCATCAAGTGACAGAGGGTCACACTTTGCAGCCAGTTCACTCATTCAGTGTGTATTTACCAAGCTCCTCCTAAGTGCTAGAACGTGTGGTGTGATAATCAAGATGATGAGCGTGCTCTACATAATAGATCAGCTTTCATGCTGTCCTGTAAGTCTTGAAAGTCAGTGAAAATCTTTTTCCCTCCCTATATTCACACCAGAGTTGGCTCCATTCACCTGAGATTTTTAAGACACATTGAAAAGAGTGATCATGTTTTACTTGTTTTAGAAGACACTTCTCTGAGAAGTACACCCTGAGGGTCACTTCAACTTCTTCTACTCCATCACTTCCCATGAAACTTCAACACCATCACCACTTGTCCTTGGGCATCACCAGGCTCTTCAAAGCAGGAAGGGAGGACATGGTGATAACAGATCAATAAAGGAAGAAGAGCTTCTCATCAAAGCCCTAATGCTCTGCCAGCAGATTCTGCCAACTATCACCTCATTGGATTTCTGATACCCTGGCATCCCAAGCCCTTGGAACAATGACAGTGTCCTCAAAGGGGGCATTTTCCAATTGTTTTACCCATTTTCACATGATAATCATATTTCTTATAGCTGAGTTGCCCAATTCATGAGTTAATATATAACAGCTCAATTTTTTAAGAGCCTTATCCATAATTTTGGTGCAGTATGGGAGTGGGGTGGTGCTGTATCAAGGGCCATTATGAAACCAGACATGTAATCAAAATCTGGAGTATTGTTTTCATTTTATAATAATGTTTTTTAAATTCCATAATCAATATTCAAAAGAAGTTGCAACATTAATTTTGAGATTTTGGGTCAGATATTGCATATCGTATGTTATGTGTTGTGCCCACTGGTAGCTGGGCTTACTCAGTATCCCTTCCTTTCTTCTGTTCTAGTAACAGCACTCATCTTCCTTGTGGGGACCCAAGTCCATGTGGTTTCTAAGGAGATGCCCTTCTCCTGCCCCCCAGATCACAAGGTGGGAAGACCCATACCTGACCAAGTAAAATACAGATACCTTAGCTAAATAATTTCTTCAAGAAAAGGGGGTGGCCTGTACCAAGCAAATCAGATTCCCCCTTGGGCTTTTCTGAAATTTGGAGGACAGGGAAGACTTCCTTTTATTTGGAGGCTGCTAGCTTCAAGCAGAGTCACCACACACTGTAGCTCATGGGATTTCCATTTATTCAGGACAGGGAAAGCCTGGTGATGCAGTGATTTTCTCCTCTGTGACACAAAGAGGAACCGCCCGAAAACAAGACAGCACAGAGGAAAGCATTGTTTAGAAATTACTGTTCACAATATCTTACACATCCGATTACACAAATAGAACTTCTTGGTTGCATGAGTGTATTAGTTTCCTGTTGCTGCTGTGACAAATGATCAGGAACATCGGGGCTTCACACCACTCATATTATATTACTTATTTACCTTGTAGTTTGGAGGTCAGAAGTCTAAAACGGGTCTGCAGGGTTATGTTCCTTTTGGAAGCTCTAAAGGAGAATCCAGCTCCTTGCCTTCTTTGTACCTTCAGGGGCTGCCCACATTTCTTTGCCCCTCATCCCTCTGACCTCTGTTCCTGACATCATACCTTTCTCTGACTCTGTCTCTCCTACCCACCTCCTTCTTTTCCCTCATAAGGGGTGACATCGGGCCTGATCAGATAATCCAAGATAATCACCCATCTCAAGTTCCTTAATGTAATGCATCACGAAAGTCCCTTTTGCCTGCTAAGGAAGCACATTTTCAAATTCTGGGGGTTAGGGCATGGAAGTCTTTGAGGGCTTACCATAATGAGCAATTCATTTCTTTTTGGTTTAGGCTGATCTGAGTTGAAGCACTGTCATTTGCAACCCAAAGTCTGGAAAAAAGCTATACTAAGGAAAATGAGATACTGGGGGAATTTAAGGAGCTTTAATATAGGTATTTGGAGTTAGAAAGCAGTTTTTTTCTTTTGGAAAGATGAAAGAATTGCAGAGAGCATTAAATTACACAGAGAACTTTAAATGGTTCCAATACTTTCCTGTCCTTTAATCTCTTTGAATCTCTTAAAAACATCTTTTTCACTTCTGTTATGCTACCAACTGAGAATTTTCTTTACATACTCTTGTTCTCACTCAAGTTCACCTTTAAAATGTCTTACCTTCTATAACCTGTTCTATGCTAGACAGCCATTTTTGCAAAAATTTTCCTCCCGTTATCCATTTTTCTTCTTTCAACTGTCACTCTTCTCATTTTTAAAGAATATTTATCATTTTCTTTCTCAAATTAGAACTGTTTTCCCTTGTTCTCTGTGTTTATTTTTTGTGTGTGTTTGGGAGTAGGAAATAGACTGAAAGCTTTTTTAAAAAATGTGTGCTTTTAGTGAATGTTTTGTGGTAATTCTCATGGCCATTATCAAATAAACATGGATTCTCATTTCACAACAAATGAATGAATCAATCTCTTCCAGAGTTGTTCTTATTTGTTGCTGCTTCTATGTAAATAACATAGTCCTCTGGCTTTCCTGAAAAACTTACAAAGTCACATTTTTAGTTTTTAAGTACCCAGTCATATTTTAATCTTATCTTTCTAAAAGTGAGATCTTCTTTGACCAGGGCATTTTGTCTTTATGAGCCTAAGAATATGTAGGGGAGAAAAACATTTTCCTTAGCCCTCTTAGGGACCCTGACTGGGTCTGAAAAGTAAGCAAAGAAAGAGAGATTAACAGGAGAAAAACATGCATGTGTATTTGATATAAGTTTTACATGACATAGGAGCCTTCCTAAGGAAGTGAGACTCAAAGAGGCACTGGGATTGTGTCTTTTTCTGCTGGGTTTGATGGCAAGTAGACGGTGGGGGAGGGATCTAACAGGTTAAGGAGTAATTATGGTGAGCTGAGGGAACTTTAGCAAGGCCTCTCTTCTTATTCTTCTCAGCAATTTGCAGAGAAGAGCACTTTTTTCCTCTAGGTGTAGAGAGCCCCCACCCCTTGCATGATGGCCTCTTTCAGGGGAGAAGGGTGAAGAGGTGGGGTGGTTAGAGTGACTTTACTGCTTCTACCATCTTCTCAGATTCCTTCAAATAGTCAGTATACCAGGGTGTCATATTTGGGGGTACAGCCTGAACTCCATCAAGTACATTGTGCAACCTCCTTATTTACTCAGTGGCCTTTAACTATATCATCTATGGCAATTTAACCCAACACCTGAAATTCCTTTCCTCTCTGTACTGACATGCCGGAAAGAACTTGTATATCTCATTTTTATTCACTGCTTATGCATATTTCAAATCAACAGAAATAGCTATGTAATAGATAATAAAATACAAAATAACTTTTATAATGTCATCTTATTTATCTATAAGATTTTATGACCCCTTTCCAATTCTTGTTTCTTTATATATACACTTTTTCAAGGTTTCTTTTTTCTTTCTTCTTAATGTGTGTAAAATTTTTCTATCTACTTGATTCACAGTATAACAGATTGTTATGGTGTTAGGACGTGTGACCATAACACAGCGCTGCTCTCTTTCTGGGTATCGTTTCTCTGTTCTGTGTTTTCTTTGTTTATACTATGAGCCCTACTGCTATAACCAACCATGAGCACATTGTAAGTAATTCCTTGAGATCAATTCCTAAAGGTAGTAGACTAGGCCAAGCCATATGGTCAGAACTAATTATCTCTAGTATTTTTTTCAGAGTTGTCAGAAGAAATACCCTAGAGAATAAAGAAGATTTTCATGGAAGGAAGCTAACAGGAAGAAGCAGGGAGATGAGGTTATTCTGTCATAAGAACAAGATTAGAAGAAGTCTTACTTTTGTTGTGTTTTTAATGAGATTAGGATCTGAGGATTTGGGGGTGGAATGAGATATATCTCCTTGGGATGGGTGTTTCTGGTCTTTTCAATTCCTTTCTCTTTCTTAAGTGTCCCTTTCCTCCAGTGTTGCATGTCACCTCCCATGTCCTTGCACCTATGACAGTCTCTGTTGGCTCCTTCATACCCTCTGTTGGCCACTTCCCTCATTTTAGGCCCTAACTGTGAGTATTCCCCCTCACTTACTCAGAATACCTTCTCATCCCACTAATCCTGACAATTCCACAGGTCTGAGATGAGCTCCGGCCCTTCCCTTAGCCTCGTTATCACTCTTATAAGGCCTTCTACTCACTCCACTACCCGTCCCTTTTTGCAGAACCTTATCACTTACCACCTGGATCATTTCACTTCATTCCTCCATCATTTCCTTTCTTCCCAGCGGTTTCAGTCCTCCCTCTTACTTTGCAAGCTGCATCTGTCTACAATAGTCACATAAACATTTTTAGGTCTCGATTTATGTACAGAAGCTCAGGGAGAAGTAGCCTGTTGCAACTGACATATCATACATACGGTAGTTTCATTAATCGCCTAGTTCTTCCTTCTTAGAACTCAACCTCCATGTGTATTCTTATGACGAGTCTGATCCCGTCACTCTCAAACATTATTAACTTCAGTGACTTGCCGAGACCTCAAGGATTCATTCTATATACTCTTCGTTGGGATGTTCCAGACCCTTCATGGTCTGTTCACATATCTCCCCTCATCTTTATCAACTCCCAGTTTCACACCTCCTTCTCTTCATTTCCCAGACATGCTATGCCCTGGCAATCTTTTGTTTTTGTTTGTTTGTTTACCTATCTTTGTAGATTTGCAAGCCCCTGGATATTTTCCAAGCTCCATTTTAAAGCATCTCTTCTTAAAACTTTCCTAGATACTTGAATTTCACCCCCATCCCTAGCCATGATCCTGCCACTTGAAATCTTGAGCAAATGAAGAAAGAAGGTGGAAACAAAGGCACTGAGTGGTGTGTGGCTGAGAGCATATTGTTGGGCTGCCTCTGTCAGCCCCCAGACAGCATTCTCAATTGAGGCACCTCATGTGAACCACAGAATCTGAGAATGAATGAGTGACAGTTTTTTGGATTCTTCCAAAGATGGCACAGAACTCATGCCATTTTAGATGCACAGGAGAGGAACTAAGTAATTACATGCAATGCATGCTGTAGGATAGTGGAGCTTAATTATCTCATGGAGCTCAGGTTGCACAAACAGCAACAGGCATTTTTGGATTTGTCATCTTTCTAAGCCTGACCCTCCAAGTTCTCACGGATGCTTGAGACAAACTCCCTTTGTGCCTAAGATAACTAGAGTCAGTTTTGGTTGCTAACAAATAAGACCCTTCTCTAGCATTAGGGAATATATACTTGTAGCTCTGTATTTTTATTGAATCATTAATTGGTTGAATAACCTCTGAAATACCTTCATTGTTTCTTTTTTCTCTATACTGGATTAGTGAATCATAGTGTTGCTCAGAGTCTATCCTCTCTTTTCATTTCCACAGCCACCACCCTTGTCTAAGTTTTGGTCATCTCAGTTCATATTCCTGCTGACATCTCCTGATGTGGCCTTTCATCTCTCAAACTCGCTCTCTTTCAAAGATACTGAACCCAGATCAATTGCCCCCCAAATAAGAGGACACATTATCGTTTCACTTCCAAATCCCATACCCACTGGCTTCCAGGTCAAGTTCAACTTCATGAACCTGACTTTCCAGTCTTCCCCTGAGTTGGTACCGTATTCTCAGTCATTCCCTGCAACCAATATTACTGACTTATAAAACATTTAGTTATCAGGTTTTACCAAATATTCCTTCCAAAAGCCATGTTCCAGCCACTTTATTTCCTGAACATATTAAGTTGTATTTATAGCTTTTTTCCCTACCTGATATGCTTTTTTCCCTGTTTCCAACACTTCATTTCATCTAGGTAATTGTTTTTTTCATGTTTAAAATACATGGGTGAATATAACACACGTACAATGGTTAAAAATAGACAAAGGGTGAATTACAGAATGTTCAAAGTCTTTTTTTTAATTACTACTGACTTCTGAAACCCCTTAGTACCTCATCAAACTCTACCTCTTTTCATAAGCCCACTTGACTCTCTGACCTAAATACTTTCTCTTTTCAAATTTCAGTTCTGATACTCCATTGTTGCCATGTCTACATAAGAGTAAGTGGAGTTATTCAATGGAACTCTCTTCATGAAGAACCATTAATTAACCCGTTAAGTATGTACTAAAGTGGACGGCTTAAAAGTGTTTTCTAAAAGTGTTTAGAAGTATTCTTTCCATACTTTCTGTTCTTTTTTATACCAAATTGCTAAATACTTTCTGTAAGGAGAAAAAGTTGGAAGTGCACAGCTGGTTGCTGCTGGATATTAACAACACTAGTCATGAGTGAAACCATTTCCAGTCACTGTTAGGGCATTGTCATTGTCCATGGAAGCAGAAAGGCCTCTTGTGGCATCTGGGAGACTCAGTGAGAACATATTCTTCCACTGAGGAGTAGAGATAGGTAAACGGTTGTCTTGGGTGTCCAGGACTATGTCAGACTTGAAGCATCAGGCCCCCTATACTAAGTCATCTGATGGTACAGATGTTCTTGACTGTCAATCATTTGGTTGCAAGAGCTATTAGAAGTCTGCTCAAACTCGTTTGTGGAAAGAAGGGAGTTGTAGTTAAATTACTCAAGCACAGGAATCAAAAAGTGACCAAGCTTCCTGGGAATGGGAAAAGGGAAGACACTAGAAGTGAAGCTCTTTGTCTCTCTTCAACTCTTTTCTGTTAGCAACCACAGGACTTCTCCCATTTCTGTTCTTCTTGGTCTCCGCTCTCCAGCAGTGTTAACCACTTATAAAGGACTCAAGTTGGTCCCGGTTACGTGACCTTACACCTCTATCACCTACCGTTGACTATCTTTTCTATAACAATGAGTTCAAATTTTCAAGTCAAAGGATTTGGCTAATCTTTGGTTTGATAATGGTGGTTGACCTTATGCCAACTGTTCACTCAGGCCAAGTGTTCATCCTTGGTCCACAGCACTGTGTCTGTAATTGGAGACACGTTATAAAATGAAGCACTTGGTCTTGTCCTTTTAAGTGGCTTTGGCCAGAACTACACATAAGTCCTGAAGCTTCCACGCTAGAAAATTCAGTGTGATATATGTATTTGAAATTCCCCATTGAGTAATAAAAAAGAAGAATTTAAGATTTTTAATACACTAAAGCTATTTCTTTGTCTTCTTCCAATTTTAGTGACTAGTTTATACTATGATTAAGATGAGGAAGAAGAAGTATTAATTTAATTTTAAAATTAATGTTACTGATGTCATAAATATGAAATGAAAAAGAAAATTGAATTAATTCTTATAATCACATATACCATATGTTATGTGGCTAAAAATTGACCTTATTAGAAAGTGGTTGCATTTTGGGCCTGCAAATTTAAAACAACATATGGAAGAATTGGAGGGGGTGTATGGAAAGCTAAGAAAATGATAAAAGGAAAGACAATAAATGTGGACTTCGATTTACGGAAGATGATAGGCTTATTTAACCTGGAAAAACAGATGACAGAGTCATTATGTGAAAATTTCCCCAATATCTGAAGGTAAAGCAGAATATAGATTCTAATGACAGCATAAACTCCACCTTTTAGACTGCAATGCTTTGTGTGGAGAAATCCACAGATTCTTTAAATTGTACATGAATAAATGTATCTTAGGAGCAGAGTGTGGTATCACAGTCACAGGAGGGTAAATTACAGAACTTCATCAAGACGGCCTTAAACTCTGTGATATTCTGTACGACTCAGTAGACAATGAAAGAAATAAAGACATTGCGTCCTCGTGTGTTTCTTTTGCATCTTTTTTTTAACTGAGTCTTTTTGAAGGAAAGATGCAGGCAGGAATGAAGGCAAGTAGGCAAACAGGCAGGAAGAGAGATGAGGAAGAACCACTTCATTTATTTTATTCAGTTGTTCACACTGGTGGTTCCTGCCAGTCCCCTGGCCTGATCCCCGAACCTTGGGATGGATGTGGGAGTGCTCCCAGGTGAGCTAGACCTCTAGGCCACCCGGGTAGGCCCCCTCATGTGTTTCTTAATGAATTTTTCCAGATGTGGCCATATGAGTTGTGCCCTCTAAGGGACATTCAAAGGAGTAGCACCAATCACTAGCCACTGAGCTTTCTGTTGCTGAGTGGAAATTATGGACTAAGGGTGAAAGCTAAATTTTCCTCTTGAATGAAGCAGGATTCTGCATTACTGTGAGAAAAGAGAAATAGGAGAGACGGAGTGACTGGAATTGGGTAAAGGTGGTAGAAATTTCAGTCAGAGACATTAATAGACTTTCTGATAAGTAGTGTGTGGTGTAAGTCATCGTCCTCTAACCCCTCCCTCAAGATTTCTCTAAGGTTTCATCACAAAATATTTTCCTCTGGCTGGTGGAGTTGAATCTCTGTCGAATGCATAAGAAATGTCACGTACAGCCTCAAGGTGGGATTGAACAAGTGCTGAGGTCATGGAAAGTGTATCATACTCAGATCTTATTTGTCAACCCAGCAGTGGACTAGGTAGACATTTCAATGTGGTATTAGCACCAGGTGGGATTTTGATTGGGTAGACGAAAAAACCAAGATTGAGATTCCAGAGATGTTTACTATGCAACATTGGCTGAAGCAAATAAAGACTTTGTATCTTAATTTAAATTCTTTTTCAGATAAAGATATTGTATATGCCTTATCTACCTCAGGATACAATGATGTATGATTACTTGAAAGAAAACACAAGCATCTAATATCACCAGTCCTGCTGCCCAGTGGGGAACATATTGCAAACTGAGCATCCCCTGATCGCTTCCTCATAAGATTTAGTCTGGGATCCTGGGAGTCTCCAAAACTCACTCAGCGGGGTGACAAGGTCACAGTTACCTTTATACCAGTAAGACTTTTTTGTTTGCTTTTTTCAATCTCATCCTTTCATGAGTGCCTGGTGGAGTGTTCTGGAGGTTATATGATATGTGCTAATCTCTCAACAGATTGAATTGCAGAAGCAGATATGAGAATCCAGCTGTCTCCTTTAACCTAGATATGAAGGAAATTTACAAAAATGTGAAACACTGTACTCTTCTTATTTTTTTCTTTTGGAAATAGTTATTTTTGTATTAAAATGTCATTTATGTTCACATTTAATGGGTTTGTTCTTACTTTGAAATGATTAATATTCAGATATTTTTTCAGTTTTAATTTCTAACAGGGCATATGTCTTACAAAAGCGAAAGAATTTTGAGGTCTTCCACCCTTTAGACTGGAACAGTCATAAGACGAACTTTCCATTTGCTAACATTGATTGAACAAGAGTGCAAAATGTTATTAAGCTTAAGCAGACAAAAACTAAAGCTCTACCAGGATGAGGAGGTCATGGATTGAATGGGTTCAGGGGCACAGAAAATTCTGCCCTGCCACAATAAACAGGCCTGAAGAGCCCAGCTTAGTGTCACTTCTCCATTGCCCATACTCCTGTCCCCTCAGCTCCCCCCTCTTACCTAGTGTTTCCCTTGGACCACTCAACAGGATCTTCTTAGCTGACCCTGCCCTAGAGTCCAAAGGTATTCCCTACACCAAGAATGCCTGAGCAAATTTACATCATTATGTATACCAGTCCCCTAACAATTGTGAGGATGTTTGGCTAGATTACTTGTGGGTGATGGCAGACAAGACCTCAGTAATAATACCTTGCAAGTGGAACATGTCTGTAATTAGACTGTCCTGTAATTAGGGAGCTGACAACTTAGCCACAGCTTGTCACTAGCCAGTGACACAGCAGGACACAGGAAGAACCATAGAGAAGGACATCTGTCTGCCATTTGATGGCCAGGATCCCAAGGAAAGTCAGAATGAATAACATAAGAATAATAACAAAAAGCCTGAGAGGAAGAAGATCACATTTCGAATCAAAGCTAGTGTTTTGGGAAGAAAAGAATCACGGATCTCCTTCCATACTCCTGCTCTAAAGGATGAATGAGAGATGGATTGTAGAGTCTTGTGAACAGGCACACAGCTAAAGATGGAGCTGAAATTTTGGTGGTGACTCCAGGAAGCGTAAGAGAGAGCATTCCCACATCACTTGCAAACTGATCCGATGACTCAAAATCAAGTCCTCTGAGTGGTTCGGGAAGATATATTTTATTTGATAAAATTAAAACAGTCTTCCTAGGGCATGCAAACAAATGGAGGGATCATCTCTGTCATTCCCTTAATCTGGTCTGAACTGATTCTTTGACATCTCATTTGGTTTCTCCCTCCCACACTGTCTCCCACACCCACAGGCAAGTCTGGCCAGCATCCCAACTCCATCCTGTCTCTTCCATTTTGGATGCTCCAGGCCTAGTTGGGTCATCACACTGTCTTATCTAGATGAACCACTGCAAATACCCCCTTCCTGGTTTCTGTACTCTGGGCTTTTTTCTCCTCCATCATCTACCATAGTTATTTGATAAAGCTCATTTCCTGTTGTAACTTCCCCCCAGTCTCTCCTTCAGAGTCACTAGTGCAGCCCCATTACCTACTAAAATGGAGTCCTTGGAAAGAAATGTTAGAGCTACTTTCAGAATTCTTCTAGCCCTCATATTCCCATCTACCCTTTCAGGCCCAGAACAAAAGGTATCCCTTCTTCAGAAGGGTTCTCTGGTTTCTCAGTCCAACATGCTTCCTTCCTGTCAGCATTGTTCACTCTTCTCCACCTTCTTACCTCCACTTCTCACAGGGCTTTCTTAGGCCCCATGACCATTGTATTGATAGAAGTCATTCTGGTATGGTTGGAAATTAAAGTACATCTGTTTGAGGACTACTTCTACCAGCTTGCCTGCTGTGTGACTTGTGGCAAATGACTTAACCTCCTAGAAACTCAGTATTATTGTTTACATATTAGAGGTAATAACTGCTCCTCCATAGAATGTGTTAAAGCCCAAGATGCTATTTGCAGAAGCCTTTTCTAAATTGGAAAACATTATGCCAGTGTGGAATATCATGATTATCTTATACTCTGGTTAGTTATATAGTTACCTTATTATATCTCTTCCACTATAGCTGTCTGTGAGATTAGGTTCTCCACCCTCCCATAGCCAGTGTTAGCCCCTCTATCAATTAGCAATGTATTCAGCTGCAAGTATCACACTATATGATTATCACAGGCTTAAGCAAAGAAAGACATTCTTCCTTTCATAAAATAAGAAATTTGAAAGTTAACAGTTGAGGTTGTTTCTACAACTAAATAGAATCTTCCAGAGTCAAGTCCTTCCAGTTTCTATTCCATTGTCTTCAATATCTTGAGTTTTGGTTTCATGCTTGTTGTCTCATAGTTACAAGATGATAGCCATGGCTCAAGGCTAGATGACCTCGTAGAGACAGGGAATTGTATGTGTGGCGGTGGAGGTGGGGAAAGAGCACTAGATTGGAGGTAGGCCCCAGGGTGGCATTGAAAAAGGACTATTTCCATATAAAGACAGAGCGTTCGCCTGTTTGGTAGGTAACAACAGTGTCTGCTACAACCCTTAATGACTACAATCAAGTCTTGTTTATCCTGATCTCCTCTCTGTAGTGTCTAATATGCTATAGTTGATGTATGGTAGATGTTCAATAAATGTTAATTGAATGAACTAATAAATAAAACAATAAATTAACACACAAATGAGAAATAACCTGAAATAGCCAATCTCAACTCAGCTCTTTTTTGTCCATACGTCTTCCTTAAAGTTCCCCGTTGTAATAGCCTTCAGGGCCAGAGCAATTTATCTATCAAGCAGAATTGCTGTTATTCAAAGTGATTTGATTAGTTTTTGTCTAGTCAGGGGCTAAGATGCAAGAACATTATGTAAAAAAGATTGCATGAAAGTGACTTCGGATCTGAAAGGTTTGAAATGAGTTGGAAATTTTATGTCTCAGACAAATCTGAGCCTTTATGGTTTTGTCTTTATGCATGTTGCATGGGAATTCAAAATATTGTTACAAGCTACATCACAGTAAGAATTTACATACTGAAAATTATACACCAGAAGAATCTTTTAAATGACCTCCTCCTCCTTTTCTTTCCATATTTCACCATAAAACAGGAGATTCAGTGGGAAAGCAGTAATTATAATCATTCCAACATTGACAGATATTTGGTATATTACTGAGCAAAATGGGTGAGAGAAGGTGGAGAATTTAGGTCACCTAATAAAGTCCTACTAAAAGAAACATGTAGAAAGTGTGGTTCTCAACCTTGAATAAAGTTCCACCTATAGGGAGACGAGCTAATAATGTTCTGTTATATGTGTATACATGTAGTTAGGGAAAGTCTTTGACCTTGAATTTGTTCCTATAAAACCTAACCTTCTTGATTACAGACTTATGAAAATGATAATAAGCACTCATTTCACTTGTCTGGCACATAATCAATCAGTCAGTCAACCACTTGATAATATTTTTGAGTCCCTATTTTCCTTTATGGAGCTAATATTCTGGTAGAGGATATAAGAGATAAAAAGAAACTTAAATTATCCAATGGAGCAGAGTGTTATAGAGAAAAATAAAACGAAGAGGAGAAAGGAATCCGGAAGGTGGTACATTTCTATTTGAAATGGAGTGTTTTCAAAGATGGCCTCTTTGATATCCGGAAGAAGAGCTTTTCTGGCAGAGAACAACTACAGAGATTCCAAGACCAGCTAGTGGGGAAGCCACATGTTCAACATGAGCAGGGAAGAGAGGGACAGGAGATGAAGTCAGGAAGGGACGAGGAACCATAGCATGAATGCTCTGTGAGGAAGCTATTGGAGGCTTTGAGGCTGTTTCGAAAGGAGCCTGACAGTGAATGTAGACGCATTGGGGACATAGGGGAGACCAGTTAGTTAGCCATTGCCACGAACTGTCCAGATGAGAGATGTTGGCTTGGACACAGGTGATTATGGTAGAGTCGGTGACATGTCTAAATAGTGTGGATCTACTTAAAAGGTAGAAGTGAAATATTTAAAGTGGGGCTTGAGAAGGGAAAATGTCAGAGATACTACATAAATACTGGAAGGATGGAATTAACATTAGTTAAAATGGAAAAAACTGAAGGGAGGACTCTTCTCGTGGGAATTTAGTGTTAGGATATGTTTGGTTCAAGGCGTCTATTAGACGGCAGATGGAGATAGTTAAGGAGTTAAGGATAGTTAAGATAGATAGGAGGTCTGGAGTTGGACGATCCTGGGAAGACAGATGAGTGTTGGAGTTTTCAGCATACAGATAGCATTTAAAACACAAAACCCATCAGGCCACCTTGGCAATAAGGACAGACACTTAGAGGAGAAGGTCTGACTGAATCTCGACACACCATTTGTAGAGTTTGACAAAATGAGACACAGTGACCGAAGAGTAGCAAATAAGACATTGATAAGGAGCAAGCAACAAGGGAGGAAGAAAACCAAGAGAGTGTGATGTCCCCAAAACCAAGCGAAGACAATATATTAAGGAGAAGTGAACTGTCATCTGAGTCAAGTACAATAAGGACAGAACCATTGACCATTGGATTTAGCTACATTGATGTCACTGCTTACATTGCCAAGAATAATTTCAATGGAGTGGTGATTGTAAAGGTGGTGAGAGAGTACGGATGGAGTAGATTAATCATACAGTGAGAGAGCTAATACGGGCAACTCTGTTGAGAAATGTTGCTCTAAAAACCAGCAGAAGTATGGGACTTAGTTGAAGGGAGATGGGGGTAGAAGTTAATTATTTGTTTAAAGATGGGATTTAAAAAAAACCCAAACAACTCGACATGTTTGAATGTGCATGAGAGACCCAGCAGTTCCAGGGAAAATGTTGAGGAGAAAGGAGGGTGGGTGCTGGGGCGAGGACCCTGAACAGGCAAGAGAAGCAAGGGTCACAATAGCCTCCAGAGTGTGGGGGTTCAATGAAAGGAACAGAAGGGAAGGTAGAGTACATGAGCTCAGAGGCAGGGAAACACATGCTTGACGCCTGGCGAAGCTACTCAGGGAACTTGTTTAAATTAGACAAATCAGTGACTCACCCTTGATTCCTCTCTTTCCTTATCTCCCACACCTAATCTATTGACAAATCCTGTTCAAAACATAACACGAATCTGGCTACTTTTCCCCACAAACTTGTCATATTCCTTCCTGAACCCCTGCCATTTCTTGTTTGGATTCTTTCAACAAGTTCCTAAGTTGCATTTCAGTATATAGAGTCATTCAACATACACAGATGATTTTGCGACTAACATGTCCCAGAACCCTCCTGTGCACCTACCCTCCAAAAAAAAAAAATAGACGACAAACTGCGACCATGACCTACTGTTCCCAGATGATCACATGTCCCTGCCTAGCCCTACTAATTCACCCACTCTCACTCACCTGAACACAATGCCTTCTGGGTACATTGGCCACCTTCTGACTCTTCAAACATACACCAGTGGCTCCTGACTCAGGGACTCCATTCTTATTTTGTTCTTGCTGGCCCATCTGTGTGAGATGCTCTTTCAATGCATGTCAGAGTTTAACAAGTCTCAGACTAAATGCCGCTTCCTTAGAGAGAGCTTCCTTATCATTGGACCTTAGTCATCTAGTCACTCCCTTTCAATCAAAACACCTTTAATTCTTCACACATCACCATCTGGTATCTTTGTTCTTTCTTTCTTTTGCCGTCTTTCATCTATCTTCCCTATTAAAATGTCAAATCTATGAGAGCAGGGACTTGTCTTGTTGCTGATGTGTTCCCCAGGGCCTATTTCATAAGAGAAATACCTTAAATATTTGTTGAATTAATGGCTATCTTGCTTTTATTTCCTCACTTCTGTTTTCAAGACTGTGACCAGATGGTCAAGATGTTACAGTCTCACTGAGAATGCATGGGACTCTCTCTACTGTAATTTGCAGCAAAAGAACTCTCAGCTGCCTTCCTGCATGGAACATCTGGCCCAATAGCAGCTTCCTGACACCGACTTGAGATAAAGTGTTAACAGTGATGCAGAAATTCCTCCCTTTTTTTGGCAGGGAAGCCCCCAGAGCATAAACAATAGAGCTACTTAGGGCTTTCCGCGACTGACCAGGCAGCAGTACGACAGATTTTAAGGCAAAACACCTACCTCTGATCAATCAAAGCAGATGTTTTCATCTTCGAAGTAGTGACTGCAACTTTTCCTCACAATACTGCCACAACACAAGCCAGTTGTGCAAATCCTCCTGAAGTTAAGATCCATGTGCTTCAATTCACATGTATCCAACTCAGAACTGGTGTCCGATTTTTAGGGCTCATTCTAGGTAAGGGAATAATGTATTTTCATTTCCATTTTCAGGGGTGGAGGATGAGGATGGCTCTGGATCAGATGCCCTTGTGTCTCTCACTCTTGAACACATTCAACAGTGTTTGAAAGTGTGTTTGGTTCCCAGCAATGACCAACTATCACTTGGATCCAAGTAAAGAAAATTAAAGAGATTCTCATAGATTTCTGAGTCAATCTCTACAAAATCTAGCAGGGGCCTTAGAGATTCTTCAGGCTGAAGATAAAACTTCAGAAAATCACATTTGTACTCAAATGGTACTCATTGGTTTGTGTTTGTTTTAATGGATCCATTTCATGCTAGACAAAAAACACCTATCCCAAGCTTTGCTACACACACCTGACACGGAGGGAGCAAAGGCTAGAGAGCAGATCTTTGCTTATCTGCCAAGTGGGTTTAAAGGTATAAACTAGCTGTGTCAGCATGCTTCAAGGAAGTAGATTCTTCCATTTTTATGTCAATGAAAAACAAAGGAGGAGGGGGAGAATCACTTTGACATTAGAAAAATATATCAACCCATTAGAAAACATAGTAGATAATTAATACACCAGAAGATAATCTAGAGACCTGGAGAAGCCAGTCACTTCCCCTGGTGGCTGTTAGGCTGTAGAGAGTTGGCATCTGTACCATTCATAAACAGTAGCTCACAAATTGGCACAGAATTGAGGCCCAACAGCAAGCTGTTCCAGGTAGACCAGATGTCTTGAAGGGAGGCTGTCTCACTACAAGTAAACACACTGCCTATTTCCTGTCACTTTCACTGTTGAATAACTAGTTCTTTGGTATCTGGAATAATTCTTGATTAATAGGAATATCTTTTACAAAGGGCATCTTGACCTATTCTCAGAAGGAAGCAATTTTTCAAACACATTGTACAAGGCATTTGCTTTATCTCCCTTTCTCGCTCAAGAACTGGTCTTGTGCTGCCAGATGTTGATTCAGTGATGAAGGAAGGTGTTGGTGGTCATGGTCTTGAAGAAAGGGAGAAAGGGTGTGAAGGCGAAAAGTAATGGAAGTATATGAGAGGGTCTTCACTGTGTCATCAGCAATCCGCAGGATGAAGGATGCTGCAGAGGCAGAGTGGTAGGGACATCAGAGAGGGGAGCAGTATCTGCTGGGAATGCCTAGCCAGCTTTGCGTTGATTGTCAGTCTAATTCATTCATTAGAGCAAATATTTATTAAGGTTCTTGTACATCCAGACAACTGACCTAGGCATTTGGGTTTCAGCAGTGAAAAAAACAAAATCTTGCCCTGATGGAGTTTTCATTCCAGCAAGAGAATCAGACAAGAAACAATCGACAGTAAACAAAAATTTATATAATGTTCTGGTGGGTGATAAGTGCTACAGAAACCAGGGAAAAAAGTGAATGGGATCTTGCCGTGTGGGGCCTTAGAATTTTAAACAGGTTTTTCAGAGATGACTTTTAAGGAAGTGATACTGTGGGAAGACTCAACAGTGAAGGGGTGGGCCATGCAAATCTCAGAGAAAAGAGCAGTCCAGTCTGAGGGAATAGCCATTGCAAAAAGCCAGCCTTGGGCGGGTACCTGTCAAATTGGGAGAATAGCAAAGAGGTTACTTACTGGGATCCAGGATGGAGTGGGGGAGAAAGGTGAGAAGAGAGATACGGGTGGGTGAGTAAGATGGTAGAGAAATCAAGGGCCTTGAAATCAGGTCTTGTTGGTCCTTACAGGGGTGCCACTTTAGCTTGCTTGTGGGACAATGGAGAGCTTTTGTAGAGTTTGAATTTGACAGTTAACTTTATCTGACCCACCTCTAAAAGGCATGTCTTTGGCACATGGACAAGAGATGGTGGCATAAAAAGATTGCTCTTTTTTAAATACGTTGCCTTACTTACATGACAGGGTTGCTATGAGAATCAAATGCGAAAGTGCTTTAAAAATTACAGAGCACAGTGCAGACCTGAACTCTTATTATTTTACACAAACAATGGGGGGGGGGTTTAAAAGCCAAAGTCCCTCTTAGCTCTTCTGATCCATGAGTAGTAATCTCATTCATGAAATCAGCCCATCTTGAAGAAGCTAAGTGGATTCAGTTTATTTTTGAAATGTCATTTAATGCCTGCATTTGGAATCATGTAAATTTTTCAGACTGCTACTGATTTCGTTTAATTTTTGAAAGAATGCCTTTTTAAAAGTGGAAGTACTAGGTTGGAATACTAAAGACTTCAAATACAGCAACAGATCAGGCTAAGAGCCAAGTCTGGGAACTTTCAACCTATTTCCTTTTCCCTAATCCCCTTGGAGAGCTGGAAGCTGCTGGTCAGATCCTCCAACATTTGGGGGTGGTTTCTTTTCTTCGCGGTGGCCCTGCCTTCAGGTGAACGCTTCTGGGTGGGAGGACACACACTTTGTGCAGCCATCTGACCTTCAGCGAGTCTGGGGAGAAATTGTAAAGGATTTTGAAGACGAGGCCTGGAGATCGCAAGAGAAACAAGAGACAGGGGCCGGGAGAAGCCAGAGCCTGGGGGGGGAAGGGGATCAGTTCTGGAGGAGGGGTGATTATCCGAGATAATTATGTAAAAGAAAGGACTAGGACTTCTACATGGCTGCAACTTGGAGTTTACTCTGCCTAAGGTGAGTGTTTACGTTTCTGTGTTTTTGTTTGTCGATCAGGTGTTTTTTGGTCGTCGTTGTGGGTTTTTTTTTTTGGTTTGTTTCGGTATTTTTCCTTTCTTCACCCACCGCTCAATTTGAAACGGCTCGCACTGCTGGCCAGAACCCTTGCTCCTCCCTTCTCTTCTGTGGATTCGGAACCCCGTTCTAATTCGTCTGTGCCCCCGTGGCTCCCGGGACCCTCATCTCCATCCCTCTTTGGAAGCAGCAGCTGTGTGCCCCTCCTCCCCGGCTTTTCTGGTCTAATTTCTCCGACGTTTCGCCGGTGCTGCTGTCCAAAGACACACCTTCCCAGCCCGCCCAGCTGTCACGTCTCGCTCCAGCGGTTCGGGGGAAACAGTGGGAACTCTGCGCTCTCCAAACCCAGCCCGCCGCGCCGGGCACCTCCCGGCCCTCGCCCGGGCCGAACCCTCCAGCCCGACCGCCCTGCTCCTTCCGATGTCGAGTTTTGCGTGTGCAACGAACCCCGACTCTGGGCAGCCTGCGCTTGCTCCACTCCCCTTCGCTTGGGGAGGAGGGGGCCGCGTCCCCGGGCCCCGGTGCGCCCTAGTCTGTTAGATCAGATCTGGAGGCGCACGCTGCGGGCAAGGGAGAGCGCCCCCTGGGCGCCCTGGGGGCGGGGAGAGGCGCGGGGACTGGGCTCGCGAAGGAGCCGAGGCAGCTGCAGTGCCGCGAGGGGTGCGTGCGCCGGTGCCCGGCTCGCCCGCCGCCTCCCGGCCGGGTCCGCGCTGCCCGGCGGGCGCGGGGCCGCAGGGCCGGAGGGCCGGGACCCGAGCGGCGCCCTCCCCGGGCCTCGCCGCCCCAGGGCGCCCGGGCAGCCCCGGCGGTCCCCGGGCGGGGCGCCCCCGGGCAGCGCTCCCAGCCCGCCCCTCTCGGCGGAGTTTTCCGGAGGCGGGCGCCCCTGCACGGTCCTGCTCCGGCTCCTGCTCGGGATGCACACGCTGCTCGCGGCCGTTGGGGGGTAGCAGCCGCCGCTCCAGGTGCGGGCTCTCCCGGGCCGCCGCCGCCGCCATCGCCGCCGCTCGAGCCCGGGGCGCCGAGGTCCCGGCCGGCATGGGGCTGCCGCTGCTGCTGGCGTGAGGAGGGGCGACGGAGCCGCCGCGCGCGGGCCCCCGCCGGGCCGCCTGCATGGACGTCTTCAGCTTTGTGAAGATTGCAAAGCTCTCGAGGTAGGGGCTGCGCCGGCTCGCGTGCACCAGGGCCCCGGGCGCCGCGGGCAACTTGGGCTCTGTGGTTCGGGAGGCTCCGGGAGCTGCAGGGAGCAGCCGGGCTCACGCGAGAGACCAGGGGGCCAGGGCCGGCCGCCTTCAACTTATTTCTCTGCTGCCGGGGCCGGTGGACCAGGCGTGCAGACCACACACCGATGTCCACGACAGTTGTGTGCCCTTAGGGAGAGCCCGGTGCTGCTGGGGCTCACGTACAATTCCGGGCGAAGAGCAGACGGTTGGCATTGCCAGGGCGCCCCAAAAGTGCTCGAGCTGGGGGACTGAGCTTGCCCAGCAGCAGTGACAAAAAGGGCCCCGAATCCCACCCCCGCCCGGTTAGACCTCCGCACCCTCAGAAGCCCAGCCTGCTGGTTGACCCAAGTCCCCGGTCAGGTGTTCCCATGAGTGACCTACATGTTGAAGTCAGAGACGGAAGAGACGGACTTTTCGCCTTTCTTTGGGTGACTGTGGTCCTAAGCCTGAAAGATTTAGACATTTCTTCCAAGTGGCCATGTTGTCGAAACCAAAGGAAAATCACCCGTTCCCGATGATTTCTTTTGCAGTGCTCATAAAACATTACCACTTTTTGGCACCTAGGTGTTGCCTGGCTAGAGCATTTCCCCCCTGGTCTCCTGCCCTGCTTAGTTTCCAAAGTCTTCATCCCGTCCAGGCAGCAAGGTCTGGCCTTCCTGCTGAGTGGCATTAACTGGGCAGAGGTTGGGCTCTGCCCAAGTCTCTGGAAGGACCCACCTTCTGTCCTGCGTGTTGAAGCCATTACCACCAAGACCTTACTTAGTGGGCAGAACGCTAGGGTTTTCCGGGCCGCACTTTACATTTACTGGCACTACAGAGACCAACTCTCAGCTTCCCCTCATCCCGGTTGATTGCATCAGGCATGCCCAAGCAGCCTCAGAGCCCCGGTGCATGTTGACTTTGCTTTGCTAAATTACATCTGGCCCACTTGAGAAGACTTGAGTCTGAGCATTGCCTTTCAGTTGTGCTTCTGCTCCACACCCACAGGTCTTTATTTAGTCTCCTTGCCCATCTCCACCTGCCCTCTCTGCTCACATGGGTCAGTTTTAATGTCACAAGCCGTGTTTTTCTCAGGGCAAGGGCCCCTGTCTGACTTCATCTGGGTAGACATGAGGTGTCCAGTCAATAGGGAACACGTCCGTGTTTGAAACAACCTGACATGTCAAGTGGTGACTCCTGGTCACCAGGCACCCTGGTTGGTTTCCCACTGATCTAAAGGACCCTGGCTTCTACACCTCTGTTCTGTCAACTGAGCACATGCTCTGCCTGTGGCTGGTTTCTAAACAGCTGGCAGATCATGAACTACGGATGGGAAAAAGCTGTGAACAACTCTCTGGTGACAACAGTGGGGCCTCTGGTGGACAGAGAGCCTACAGATGGCAAAGCACAGTTCAACTGGGAGTCTGGTTGAAAGTAGGGGCCCCAAGATAGGGTGTAGTGTGATAGCATGCATTTGATGAAGAGGAAGCCTGCTCCCCTAAAACTTACACCTACAGGGTTGAAAACCATTCTTACCTCAATTAAAAGAAATAAGTACATCTGTAAATACAGAAATAAAGTGGCCCAGAGAGTTGTAGGTGGACTCATATGCTAAAAGTAATACTACCAATGAAACATCGAGAACCTAAACTTTGGAGCTTGGGAGAGGACAGTGCTAGATGTCAGTGGAAAGATGTTTTATACTCATTTTACCAAATTCTAGAATGCCTTTATGATATTCACAGATCCGAGTTTTTGCCAAACCCAAGCCAGGCCGTGGGGGATTTGTATTTCATTTTAAGGATAAGCTAAAATTTCGTAAATGAGTATGATTTCACTCTCTAGCCTTAATGTGATCCAAACAGTGTTTTTTCTAGAGAGAGAGCAGCACATGTTCTGGGCTTATGTGCCGATTTAGAAATTCTCCAGCCATCAGAGTTCTTCTTTCTCGGTGTGAGCTCAGCCGTGGTCCCCAGGCTGAAATAGAAATAAATACCTTTCGAGGGTTGTCAGCCTGCACAAACATGTTTGCAGCTGCTTGTTTCTGCCCTGGAAGGCATCAAGTCGTGTGTGTGTTAAACACTGTTGCAGAAATGGAGTTCTTTTCTCAAAGGTGAAGTATAAAAGTGCTTACACGGCAGGATTGCCCCGATTTCAGAATGGATTATCTTCCTAAAGGATTTTGCTTTGATCAACATGGTTACTTGAGTGCTTCAAATTCTCTTGCTTGAGAAGTGAGCACACAGAGTTACTCCGGGCCTTGCCCTTGCCTTGGGTTCCCCCAGAACTTGAGTTTCTACGCGTTAATTCAGAAAGCAGCCCCCATAGAGCGCTTACCTGATATTTACCAGCTGTCCCACCCGTGAGAAGAGAGTGGCGATTGCAGAGAAGTCCCAAAGAGTAGAATTCCGCATCGGATCAATGAGCAGCTTATTTAGACTTTTCAAAGTACCTGTATTTAACAACATGTTCCTGGAATTGCTGACCTTTTAATCACATGAAAAATCCGAATTCAAATTGCCCCTCAAGGAACCTAGTGCCACCTACGATCATCATTTTAAAAAACGGGGAGGAACACCAAGCTACAGAAGAGCTGGCAAGTTGCCATCTTTGATATCATCTTTGTGAGTGATGACTCCTGACTGTACCTGTCCTGGGTGACACTGTGTTCTACGTGACACCCTTTTTCTTATTCTTCTCATTTCCTGATTATTAAACTGCTGGGTGTCTATATGCAATTTTATTTCACTGTTTCCTTGGTAACAGTTATATATCACTTACCATCCTTTTGGATGAGAATATTGCCGGTGATTGCCTTATAAACCACTAATAGCAGAGAATAGCCATTAATGCTTTCTTGTTATAACTGCTCCTACTACCGACCATTTCATTTGTAAAACAGCTGCACTCTTTCAAATGTTTATAGAAAAAAGCACTTCAGGAGAAAGACATCTGATTATGCCCCCTGTGCCTCGAGGGAAGTGATTTAAAACTCAGAACTCATATAGAGGTGTTATTAAGCTGAGACATATGTTCCTACATTGACGAGATAGCCTGATATAACTTCTTTCTTTCCACAAAGCGGCACACTTAGCGATGATTAGGCCCCAGTGATTAATATGAAGGGTATTCCTTGTAGCACAGGGGCTGCTCTGTGTTTTAGGGTCTTGTAGTGGCGTGGGATAGTTGGTGTCACACAGCGTGACTCATCTGCAATATAAAGTGTGCTAATTTTGCTACAAGTATGCTACATTGAAAGAAGCATAAAATATATTTCTCTAGTTTCCTCCGATTTTTATGTCAATCCTCTTTAGAGGATGACTGAACTTCGCTTTCTCACCTTTGTTCAGAATCCAGTATTTCCGAGAGAGAAGGGGGAAGTTCGAAGCGGTGCAAAAGGTCAGATTTCCCCTCCCCTCTTCAGCCCCTGTCACATTCTTGTGGCTGCTCACAGAGCTCTGGAGGCCAGCGACGGAAAGCTCCCGGAGACTCTGGATTTGAATTTTATTGAAAATGCTACTCGCTCATGGTCTGAGTACTTTCTGAGTTCTGCTGATTTTCGTGGCTGTCGGGAGGTGGAACGATGAGCAGTTTCATAACCGAACTAGATTCCCGTTTTAGGAATGTTTCATTCTCGGTTCCCGGTTCCCAGGGGTTGCTCCTTGCAGCTGTGAAAGTCTGCTTGCAGCTCTGCGGGGAGCGGGGAGGACTGCTTGCTGGCTCTCTCGCTGGCTGTCTTGCTCACTCGCTCTCTGGTGAGTG